>PVIC010003581.1:9415-68235 GCA_004025085.1 Thryonomys swinderianus | reverse complement strand
ATCCTTCTGAGGGCGTTCTTATACTTGGGACTAGCATGAAGTCCACGTATGTGACATTGCTCTGTAGAGGGCAGGATAGTCCTGCGGGTGGATCTCTGGGTTCATGGCATAAACACTCTTTTACATAATGTTTATCTCAGAGACCAGAACAGTTCCAAAAGAACTTCTCTCACTTGCCAAGAAAGATCTATTTTTAAAAACTCTTATTACAAAAAACCTCTATTTAAATATCATGGCACTAATCCCTGAGGAAAGGTGTAGATTACAAAGAAAATTGTAAGATGAAAAGATTTAGGAAGTACTTGTAGGGAAAATTTTTTCTTTCCAGCTGAGACTTTATGAACTTACATAGCCAAATCACTTGAAAGACTCAGTACTTAGTTTGTACCTGAAGTTTTTACAGTGATTTTTAAAGAACAGATGTTCTCCTATTTTCTCTTCTTGCAAATTTTGCAAATAATCTTTTAAAATGTCTTCAAGATTGCAAAGTGCTTAACCTTTGCTCTGAGGTAATTACAGGTAAAAATCGCCTTACCCACTAGGCAGGGTTTTCAAGAATGTTCCTAAATCACCCAAACATCAATTGCTTCTGGTGCCCTAAACAGTCTCTTGGAATGAGGTGAGGATTTGCTCAATAAGAATGCTCAGTGATGTCATAGGCAGTTGTTGACATTCCTTCACACCAGAAGTAGAAGGCAGACAGTGAAACCAGCCACAGACAAGAATAGAAGAAACTGGGCCGGAGATTTAGCTCAGTGGTTCTGTCTCCTGCCTCGCAAGTGCAGGGTCCTGAGTTCAATCCCCAGTAACCACATACAGTGCTGGGCATGGTGACTCACACCAACCAGCAATCAATACCACATACCACAGTGCTGGGCGTGGTGGCTCAGGCCTGTCATCCCAGCACTCAGGAGACAGAGGCAGGAGGATTGCTGAGTTCGAGGCTTGCCTGGGCTACATAGTGAGCTCAGGGCCAGCCTGAACTATGAAGTGAGACCCTGTCTTAAAAAAAAAAAGAATAGAAGAAACTGGGGACCATTAGGTAGAAAGGCAGGAAAAATTACCGTTCTAGCCCTGAACTGCTGGTGCGAGGAAAAAGGGGTGGTCGTGGGGGATGGACCCAGGTCATCCGGTGGAAATTGCAGGATGACAGCTTTCAGCCTGTGCTATCCCGACCCTCCGATGAAGTTCCAGTGAGAGAACCATCGCTTTTTCTATAGGATATGGGAGGGAATGAGGTATTAGCAATACTTACCAGCAAGGAGTTGGCTCAGATGAAGCCTGCCTTTTTCCAACTTCATGACTTTTTGGGCCACAGAAACCAGTAGCAGTGAGGCCAGAATGTGCTGTTTCAAACCCCAAAATGAGGAATTCCTATTTGATTAGAATCTCAGCTCTTGCTGGTGACCTCAGGTAAATTGTTGAGGTTTAGATCCTTTATGCATCACTGTAAGGATTAAGCTGCATATGAATAATGCCTGGCATATATGAGACACTCAAGAAATATCTGTTTAAAAAAAAAAGAAGGTGGGCATGGTGGCACACACCTGTAGTACTAGCACTTGAGGGGCTGAGGCAGGAGGATCTCCATGAGGATCACAAGCCTGGGCTATAGAGTGAGTTCAAGTCCAGCCTGAACTATACACTGATAATTTGTCTTAAAAAAAGGAAACAAAATTAAATAAACTATTTTAGGAGGGGCTTTATGTTTCTGAAGGACAGGCCTTCTGAGAGCCTTTCTCTCATACATATACTTGTGGGAAAAAAGACTGGAGTGTCTCAGTTTCAGTGGGGGCAAAGAGGTGAGTAGCTTGACAACTGGCTCCTGGACCCTGTGTCTGCCTCTTGCTGGCCCTGTCCTCACCAGCACTCTCTCACCTTTGTCGTTACCCATCAGCCTCTGCTCTCAGGGGACCCTTTCCCATGCTTCACTCCCTGCAGAAGGCAGATGTCTGTCTTGGGGCTGCATTTCCATTTATCCCCTCAGTGTTAGAGGAGGTTGTGAAAACACAGCCCCCATCTTTTTGTTATAATACTTTATGAAGCTTAGGTCTACTACCAACTGCAGGATATTATTGTTAGGACTATATGGCATCTGAGTAATGACCAGACATTCAGTAAATATCTAGTTAAAAAAAAAAAGAAGAAGCGATTAAAGAAAATATATAGGTTCTTATCTCTGTTCTTTTATATCAAATTCCTCTACTTACACAGTTCAAAAAAGCAAGCAAATTAAAGACCTTCGCCTGCTTTGGCCTATTTTGCTGTCCTGTTTACAGTGCTCAGGACAGATTTTCTAAGATCATCCTACTTCAAGAGTCCCATGGTCTTGGATATAATTGGAAAGTACAGTCTCCTGTATTTATAGTCACCATGATAAAACTGGAGCCGCTATGATGCTTTGGATGTCTTTTAAAAAATTTTAATTTATTGGTACATTATATATACACAGCACAATTACACTCAACATTGAGAATTTGTACCAGTATATAACATGACTTAGATCTCATTTGATGCTTTGGATGTCTTAGCAGGCGCAGTTGACCACCATGACAAATGCTTAGCCAGTAAGAAGTGTTAGGACCTGAGAGAGAGGCAGGTTTCTTCCAGTTCTTAAAAGCACAGCAGGAAAGAGTGGTCTCTGACTTCGAATTGCTTAAGACAAGGAGCTTAAGGTCAGGCTCACCTCTTAATTTGCAGTTTCTTAGAGAACTTATTCAAACGTTAAAACATTTTTAACAAGTAATCACCAACAGTGAAATCACTAAAAATACTCCTGTGGTCCTTTCTTCCATGCTCTACCAGAACCTTCAATATCTTTGTGCATAAAATGGGGAAATAGCTTGCAGGATTATCAGAAGATTATGAAAGTGTGAGAGCTACCTCTCATAGTTGCTGTGAATAGGAGGTTTTTAGAAGTTATTGGTGTGAAATCAGGGATCTCACACCTGCTGGTCTGTTCACACCAGTCACAGGTCATGATTTTATGCTCCCCTCTATTCTTCTGGGTCCTGAAAGTATCTTTTTTGTAGAGCCAGTTGCTTAAACACAAATGCAATGAGTCCAGGGGAATTGTCAGGCCAGTGATCCATTTCTTTGGCACTCTACTTGCATGAGTTTCCATATTTAATGACATTCTACCAGCAGGATAAACATACATGCAAGGTTGAATCATCTTTTCTTTCCCCTTGGATCAGGAACCCAAGAAAACAGGTGCAGGAAGCAGGTGGGGACTCTGGTGAGCAGGATGTTTCTTATGCCGTGCTTATATAGCTCAAGGGCCCACGGGGATGTGGGAGGGAGGGGAGGGGGCTCTTCAGCTAACTGGAAGCTCATCTTTGTAATGACAGCAGCCATGCAGAGAAGGGGTGCAGTGTCTACTGGATAGCAGTTTTCTCCCTCATATTTTTATGCAAGGCCAGAAAGAAGCAGTGCCCATGGAAGTGTTTGAGAGCATTTTTAGGGGGCCATAATACTCTACTGGTTTGCTTAGAGCTTTGGGGCACCACTGTGGGAATTTATATGATATGGCTGTGGGTTTACTACACATTCCACAAATGCAGTTTGCTCTTCTTGCTGGAAGAGAGGAGAGGAAGGTCCCCCCAAATATTTCTTTAAGATCTAGGGCTGCAGATATATTCAGCAGTTCTGGTGTCTGCTTCACAAGCACAAGATCCAGAGTTTGATCCCTGGTGAAAAAAAAAGAACTTTTTAGAGAGCAGAAAGGCTTCCAGATTGGAAGAGAGAAATAACAAAAAAGAAAATAAAAGATGAAAAGACTTTGAAAGATAAACAAATAAAAGTTTACAAAGGGACAGTGGAAGAAGGCAGCATTTAAAAAATATGCATATATTCATACACACATATATGTATGTATGTATATGAGTCAAGTATGGTGGCACACACCTGTAAGCCCAGGAGTCGGGTTTTAGGGCAGCCAGGGCTACATAGTAAGTTTAAGGCTGTCCTGAATTATATAACAAGAATCTTGTTTCAAAAAACTATATCTATATTCATGTTATCACCATGTACCACAGCAGGCTGTAGAGAAACAGAAATAAATTATAGAGGTGGATACCATATAAAAAAGATCTGAGAGGCCTTTGAGACTCTCACTAAAGATTACACCAGAAAGACATTTGTAGCCCTTGTCCTTTCTCAGCAACCCACTGAAAACAACAATGAAAAACAAAGAATGAATGAAAGTTCTTAATTTTTGGTGGAACAAGGGAAAGGCCATAACCACAGAACACAAACTCTGAAAAGTGCCTTCAGGTATATACTGTGAAGTCTGGATAAAGATGCGAGATGGAGACCAATTCAGGGCTTGAGCCAGACAGAGATTTCCCTCAAGATGGGGTTCACTGCCTGGAAGGTCCTTTGATTACAATAACTCCTTTTAGAGGTGGGTGGCTCCTAGACAGATAGAAATGTTTCTGTAGAGCACTAATGCATCTAAAGAAAACTGGGAAGTTGGTATTGAAGAGAAGTCCCAGGGTGCACCATTTGCATTGTCTGAGACCATTGTCAGTCAAGGGAACTGCCGGAAATGGAGTGGATGAAGCAGTCTGAGGAGGCAGCTTTTCCTGTCTGTCAAAGAACTTGTCTAAAAGGCTTTTTTGAATAGCGTGAGCCATAAATCCAAAGGGAAACTATACTTCCTGCGAAGGAAATCATAGATTTGATAGAAACAAATTTGAGACAAGACACCAGAACCAAGGATCCAGACTTCCCAAGCTTATTTCTCTTGTTCTTCCTCACAGAACTCCCATAAATAGCAGACTGCATGAGAAACCATGTATGAACAATAACAACAAAACAAAACCATAAACAAAAATAGAAACAAGCATGCAAGAGTTGGGTAGAGGTCCTACAAAGGGAGAAGGCATGTGAGTTATACTGGGGACACACAAGAGAGATATTTTGATTGTGTTGGAAGCACCCAGGATGCTTCCCACTGCTGCTCCTGGCAATGCTAAATGAAAGCATTATTTCTGTTGTGAAAAATAAGATAGACTTGGTCATGGACACGAGTTAGCCAAGTAAATATTTTCTTGGCAGTGTACAACCCATTATGCATAGACTATAATTATAGCATCCCATTAACATTCTCAAGTGATTATAATTTTGGGCACAGTGGTGGCTGGAACCTGAAAGATGTGGGGTCTGCCTGAGATCTTTGCCTGGAAGCCACTAGCTGATGTTATAGTTTGAGATTCGATGAATGTACACCAGGGTAGAGGACTGAAGGGGAGAACAAGCTGTGGTAATTCATATTGTAGCTTGCAACTTGTTATTGAGACTTATTACCAAATTCTTGCTGAAACTAATTTTACTAAGATAAAGGGAAAAAGTCCAAGGTCCAATGCAATAGTCAATTTCCAGTACTAGTTCACTTAGAACATTTTGGGGTCACGTAGGGTTTTGAATCAATCTTCCATTCCCAAGACTTTTAAAAAGATGTACAAGAAAATATAAGAAGGGGACAATTAAGCCTGTCTTAAACACACAAGGGCAGTGATTGTCTAGTATAAATAACTGATACCTATTTATCAAGTTTACAACATCCAGTGAGAAAGACAGCATTATTTCCATTTTACAGATGAGAAAACTGACTTGGAGAGGTTATATACTAGCTTAAAATCAGATAGCTGAAAACTGGAGGAACTAGACTTGAAACCCAGTGTCTGGAGAAAGTGTGTTAACATCAGAAGAGTTAGCTAATTGAGCATTACTCAGCTAGAAACATTTATTTACCGATAAATGTTTGAATAAATGAATCTACCCAATTAAACACTAATGGGATTCAATGTTGAAATCTGAATATATACATTTTACTCTTCCCTTGTGCAAAATTTCATTAAAATGGCCCAAACTTTATAATAAGGGGGAAAGAACAAATATGTAGGAAAGCAAGGATGGCTTCTGTGCATTCACTAGAAATGACAGGTGCTTTTGGCAAGTTGCCCTGGCATCTTGTCCAGGGGAAGGGGGAGTGGCAGGACTCCAGGACCAGGAAAACCTGGCTACCCACCAATGACGTCTGATGAGAGTGGACCAGGGGATTCCAGAGTGATAAGGTCCCATGCATGTACCCTCCTGCCTCATGTCGGTCTGCAGGTGACAGGTAAAGTGAGGAGCCTATTTTTCACCAGTTTATAGTACAGGCTGCGCCAGCCCCAGCAAATGGCAAGTCAGTCTTGAATCTTCTCTGTAATTCAGAAAATTTATGATGCCGGGGACACTATGGGGAATAGGAAAGAGTTCTTATGCTCCATCCATTTTTGCAGAAAGCAGAAATATGACAATGGCTGGGAAAGTCTCCAAGGGACTGGGAAACCCTGATGAGAGAGTGACTCACTATCTGAAAGCATAAGGTCCTCCTTAGAAAGAGTGACACTTCTGGTTTTTAATGCTGATTAGCTAATGGCTCACTAAGGGAGCAAAGTGCATTTTTGAAGGAATGGATGTACAGAGGGAGATGAACACATGGGAGGGACCCTGGGTGTAAATACTTGAGAAATGGAAAAGACTGGGCAATGCACACACTCCCCTCTAGGGGGCACACTTGTAAACCTATGAGGAAAGTTTGCTGACAGTTGCCCCCGGTGCCCAGGAAACAGTGGGGAAGGCCAGTATTTTTCCACGTTGCAGAATGTTTTAGGATATTTCTGGGTTCTCTGGGAGGAATCACTGTGGAGACAGTTCACAGGAGAGGCTGGATTGCTGATATTTATGGCAAAAGAAAATTCCTTGCCAAGAGAGGGGATAATATGGCTTTGCGTGTGTATCTAAGGTAATAGGTCCAGTTATTCCACATCCCTGGTCTCAACACATAGGACCGAGAAGCAAAACAGTCATGCTAGTCCTGGCTAGTACTCAGTGAGTGTAAGTTTTCTTATCTGCAAATGAAGATGATGTAGTAATCCCTCTATTCTGGGCAGCACAAGACTCTGGCATATAGAGAAGAAGCCCAGAAACTAAAGCCAGATCATTATTTTTCCAGTTATTTCTGCTCCAAATTCAATGCTTTTTCCATTATTCAACAATGATCTCTTCTGGAAAAGCAAGCAACAGAGACAGAAACAAATTTATATTTTGTTTGTACAACATATCAAAATATACCCATTGTACTCTTGCTGTGTCTTTGGCCGAACTTGTCCAAGCAATGTCGTGCCATGATTTGGTACATGATCCCCTGCCTGAAACCTCATTCCTTGTTATTTCCCCAATTGACTTATCCTTCAACACTCAGCCCAGCTGTCTCTGCCTAGAATCTGCATGTCCCTCTTAGACATACCTCTGTCATGGAGTGCCATGATCTCAGGTTACAACCATTAGATATCTGTCTCCTTTACTAGACCGTGAGCCTCTCACTATTGGAGCTGCACTTCATTTTTCTTTACCTAGCATCTCCTGATAATATACCTCAATAAATGTGTGTGGATGATTGTCTTCAAGAACTCACTAAATATTTAGAAGAAAACACATTTTGCATTCTTTGCTTTGAGTCATTATGTACAGTGTTGGCTTTGAGTTACTGTGCGATCAGAAACAAAATGAGAGGTTCTGAAATTGTATAAACTTTCATGATTCATTCATTTTAAATGATCTTCATCCCTGCCCTGCCCTGACTCTCCAATACTGGCATTGTTCCAGGCTTTGGGATATGGAAGTGAGTAAGCAAATCAGTTTTTATATCCAAATGGAATGGACATGAAATCACACCTCCACATCTGGTATTCAGCAGGAGAAGCCATTGATGTTTTTCCATGCAGTGAAGTATTGGGATTACCTTTAGAATCTGGTCTGATGCCTCTATTGCAAAATTGGTTTACTGATTGGAGAGGGAAATACAAATCCCTAAGGTCTTGGGGCCTTAGGATGGGCAGAGAGAGTATAGAAAGAATAGTGATCTGGGGGTCAGGAGACTTGATCTTTATGTAAGTTTTGCTGTGAGAATTTGCATGAGTTTGGAAAATATGTTTCCTCTTTTTTAGCCTCAGGTTTTGCTTATATGAAAAGAAGAGGTGGGGCAGACAGTCTCTGAGCTTTCTTCCAGGAATTGTGAGTCTCATCAGACAGCTTGAAGGAGGCCCTGAAATCCGTCAGCAGGAGCACTTTGATTGGAAAGATACCCTACGGCCCTCAAATTGGACTTTTCCCCTCTCCAGCTGTGTGATTGGCATCTCATCAATACAGTCACAACATCTGGTTTAGTGAACCAGAGGACTGTCTCTAAATTGACAGTTAGAGCCTTATTGCTGGCCAGTGAGCACCATCTTAATGTCTCAAGGAAAGTCCAAGAGCTAGACTGACAGGGCGGCCTCAGCTAGGCAGGGGCATAACTGTGAGCGCAGGGAGATAAGTCTGTTTATTTGTTTCCTAATTCTGGTTAGAGAAAGGAAAGTAGTGTCAGGAGCGTTTAGTGATTCACATCTTAATAGCCTGGTTATAATTTATTAATCCCTGTTCATCAAATTTTCAGGATCCCTTTCCCCAGGAGTCTGAGACTGATTCAAAAGTATTTATTGTTTCTAGGTGGGGTGTCATTAAATATTTGGCATCTCTGAAAGCCAGTTGAGGAAGTAGATTGTACACCATATGCAGGCCCAGGATTTCTAAAGGGAAAAGGATGAACTGTTAAAACGTTAAGCAGTTTGAGAGGTAGTACAGATACACATATGTTTATTTTTTAAACTATTTACAATTCATGCTTATCTCCAAGGAGAACAATACAGAGCCACCATTTCATGCTCTCTTGCAAGTTTTCCTCAGCAGCCCACCCAGTGGTTTTTCCTTAAGTGTCAGTGTGGATAGTAAAGGGGTCATGCTTCTATTCATTCTATTCTCATCACCCATCAGGCACCAGATTATGTGGCACAATTATTAAAGCTCTATCATCACAGAGCAGGAAGGACTTTGAGGTTCAAAGAACAGGGATTGAAGCAGGATGGGTACAGTGACCTGAAATCACGTCTTTTTAGGATGGGAGATCCCCTAGTAGGTCTACTGTCTTTTGACACTGCACTTCTGCAGCATTTCTGCTGGAAGTTGCTCTGCCAGAGTCAGAGAGCTCAGGGTCTTTGGAAGCAGGATTTCATAGGGACAGCTAAGTCTTGCTTCCTTTAGCTTCTCCCTTGGGGTCTGAAGCTTTCTTAAAGACACCCTTGGCTCCTCAGTAACAAATGGGACAGGGAGATGCTGGATGAAGCCAGAGTGTGAAGAATCGTAAACACCAAACTGTACAAATATACCAACACCCCAGTCACATCTGCTCCAGATGGGGTGGTTTCTTGGAAAGGTGGAACATTAACTATTCATATTGCCATGGTTTGACTATAATTTGTCTCCACCAAAGTCATGTTGAGGCTTAATGCCCAGTGTAAACATGCTAAGAGGTATTGGGATCACTGCCATATTGTTAGAACTTCAGAACTGTGAGCTAAATCCCCTCTTTCTAATAAAAGGCCTAGCATCATGTATTGTGTTATAGCAACAGAAAAATGGACTAAGACTTATGACTTTCTTTAAGAAAAGAAATCCTCCATCTGATCTAGTCTAGCTTATTAGAATTTTGTAACAGACTTTCAAAGTAAAGTCTCAATTTATAATGTCTTATTCTGATCTTTGTGGCCATGTTCATCTGTTTGGACTCCTCAGGGAGAAGGCAATGGTTGAGACAAGGGAGTTTACCTGGTTCTTCTTCTGGCCAAACACAATTTTCATGTCACTTGTCAAATTCAAGGGTTTGGAGGATGAGATTGCATACACTTAAGTTCACTTAGGGGATCCTTGAACTGGCATGATGTATGTTGGAGGGGGTCACGTTGTACATTTGTAGGTTTTTTCATTAAGTACTTGGCCTCATCTCATGATGTCTTTCATATCCTTGTGCCTTTTATTTCTGAGTCCTCTTACTCCTTGTAAAAGCAGAGGCCTTTTAACATCTTTGGTTCAACATTCATTTACCCAAACATGGACTGGCTCGGATCCTTGTCTTTTTTATATCTCAGAGTTCTGCTCAGAGAACAGGACCTTCAGCTTATATTGGCATATTTTCACACAGAGCCATTTCTACTCCTTAATAATTGGGAATGTATAGATACTGTAACTCATTAGGAGCTACAAATCCCATCTTTACAGTTGTCTTTAATGATACAAATGAGCTTCTTCCTATGAGTGGTCTCATTTACACTGTCCCATTGCAATGAGAATGACTATTTTCATGGGAGGAGGCAGCACACACGTACTCTTGGCCCTGCTTTTAGACATCCTGATGATAGTTCGTCAAAGGGCCTCAAGGTCTCCCAAGGGCTGAACACATCCGGAGTCTTTGTACATCTCACCCCACCCACTGATGAATAAGCATTATCTGAGCAATCCTGGTCTTCCAGAATATTTTTAAAGAAAGTCATAAATGAAAAACTCACAAAGTACAAATCTTAGGAAGCAAAGTGCCTGACATCAAGTTTTCCATTACGTTCAACACATTCATTTGAACAAATGGGGTATGGGATGGAATCTGTATTGAATTTCTTACTAATGGGTCATTAGAGGAGATTTGTAATACAATTGTCCTCTATTCTTCTTCTTCTTCTTTTTTTTTTTTCAAAATTGCTTTTCAGTTCACCACAGTGCATGTTGCTTTGGCCAAAAATAAAGCTAGATGAGGTACGATTTAGTCTTCAAGTGACATTGGTTATTATTATAATTGCTATACTAATAACTATCTACACTATGGTGATCTGAGTCATAGGCACATTATATACGTTAGATTTAGAATTACATTTCCAGGAAAACATATTATTGGTGGTAGTGCTAAGAAGGTGAGGTAGTTAGCTTGCTGAGGTCTCAACTCTATGAGTCCTCGCTCAGCTTCCTGCCTTGTCTGGCACCACTCCATCCGGCTCTGTAAGCAAGGTCTGAATGGGCAAAGCAAGTCAGAGTGAATGTGTGCACTATTGCAAAGGAAAGTTTAGCCTCAACTCTTCTCATTCTGGTCAGATAAACTCAACTACCCCTGGACTTGAGGGCCTAATTTTGAGCTACTATAAAGACAAAAGCCTACACTGAAAGCCACTGTAGGTCACTATAAAACAGGTTATTTCCATGAACCAAACTAAGGAAGGATATTCCCAGGGAGAGTAAAAAGAGCAAAAAACATGTTTTCTTAAGATCTAATTCAGTAGGTTTAAATCTTTCACTCTTGTTAAAGTTTTTCTTTTCTTTTCTTTTCTTTTTTTTTGAGACTGTCTTGCTTTGTAGTTCAGGTTGGGCCTGAGCTCACTATGTAGCCCAGGCAAGCCTTGAAATCAGCAATCCTCCTGTCTCTGCCTCCCAAGTGCTAGAATTACAGGCATGAGCCACCACGCCCAGCAATTCTTGTAAAAATTTTGAAGGAGCGAGAGAGATAGAGAGACCCAGATCCTCTTTAGCCAACTAAGACATTATCAGTACAAAAAGGTCCAATAGGGCATACCATGTGGAAACAAGTTTTTCTTTCTAAAGCTTTTTGTAAAAAAATAAATAAAGATTTTGTTCCTCCTATTAAAAGCTCTTCTTGCTAGCATAAAAATGGCAAATGACTGAGACATGTGGAGATGCTTTCTGTTCCTGAACCCTGGCCAACATCCCCAATCAATGATGGCTCTTATTCTTGCCAAACCTAGAATCTTTCTCAACATGATGCCCTAAGCATCTGTATTAGATGATTGAAACTGGCAAGTGTTTGAAATCCTTTCATCATCACTTTAGCATACCATTAGAGTACTACCCATGTCAGAAAACTACTGTCTGTGAATGGAGTGCACAGAAGGTGTGTTAGTGTATGGTGTGCTTGCAGTGTGTCCCTCAAAGTTCCTGTTAGAGGCATGGTCCTTGGTGCAGTATTGAGAGGTGGGACTTTGGGGAAATGAGTGGATCAGAAGGGCTCTCATTTCATCAGTCGATTAACTCCCTGAAAAGTTCATAGATCAGTAGGCTTATTAGGAGGTGGGGCCTAGAGGGATGAAGAAGCTTACTGGTTTTGTCTACTACATCTTTCTGCCATGTTGTTTCACAAGCCTCACCACAAGTTTAATAATAATGGAACCAGGTGGCTATAGACAGAAATCTTTGAAACCATAAGCCAAAACACACTATCTTTCCCTTTAAGTTATGTATATAGGAATTTTGTCATGGTAGTGGAAAGCTAACTACTCTCAGTTAGCTACTCTCCCCCCTACTTTGATCATCTCTCTTTAAACATAGAGATGTGTCTGTTATCCTTGTGTTAGAAAAATAAAACTATAAGCAAAGCCTTGCCTTATTACCCATGGGGACTTTTCTCTTGTCCTTATCCTTGTCTTTTTTCCATGTGTCTAGACACGGGGAACTCAGTTCACCCTTCTCGGAATTTACATGCCAATCAGGCTACAGTCTCATTTGTTCTAAGCTCCACCTGGGAATATGCTTAGTCACTTTGTATAAATCAGCTGGCCAGGAAAATTTATACAGTGTACATGGCGAAATAAAGTAAACCTCCTAAAAATAAAAATAACATATGTCCTAAATAAATGATAAACCAGACAGGAAGATATGATACTGGAACTTTCTTAGAAAACCTGGATCTAAGGTCACCTTAGTCAAGAGTATTTCTTGGAAGTGTCTGGAATCAGCCTTATATCTATAGAATACAGAAATCACAGTATAGCTATAAATCAATGTGACTTCGTTTTGCTCTGAACTCATATTTAGAGTAGAAGCAGACCAAATAACTCTCAGGCCCATTTCCTATTTCCCAGATAAAAACTGTTTTGGAATCTTTTTCAAGTAATACTTATATGACCAATGAATATGTAAAATGTGATAGCCCTAATGACAGAGATGAGGTGAAGCTAATCCTTGTCATCAGGACGTTCTGAATCAGCAAGCTGAGCTCTAAGAAGGAGTTTTAATTTCACTTAATCCAAGATCTTTATCTGCTGGAAGCTGGAGTGTGAGGCTGGCATTCAATTTTGAGAATCAGTTTGCATTTTCTAGATGCCACAAGTTGAGTCCTGAGACAGGGACATGTCTTGTTGGTGCTTTGGAATTTTGGAAAAGCAGGGCAGAGTGGGCCTGGCACTGGATAACTCACCTTGTGATGTGCAGTACTGCTAGCGTGAGGGATGACCCAGTCTGGCTGTAGCTCCAGAACAAGGTATCAAATTTCCCACCAGGTTCCTGTAGCACTCACATCTGAACAAGAAGAACAAGAGCAAAAGGAGAGTTTGATGTAACTTTAGAATTATTTTCCTATGGCAAAAGGGGTCAGAGGCATGTTTATTTAATATTTCTGTGGAATGATTAAAATAGGAGATACACAATGATAACTTGATAGGAGATACACAATAACTTTGGGGTGTCTAGGCTGCAATCATGGTTTGTTGCTTTTGGATGTCCAGTACAGTATGTAGCATTCAGCTGGTTTGCCTTATGGTTGATAGGAGAGAATGAGACTTTTTTTGCTAGGGGTAAAGTACGCATGGTACCATGACAGAGCCATTCATGAAAACCTGGAGTGTACGGACCTCCTATCTCATTGGGTCAGTGTGAGACCAATCAGCAATAGTGAAAACAGATAGAGAAACAGTGTTGTCAAGATGCTACCAGAATTGTTCTGATAATTTGTCCTTGCTGCAGTTGAGAGTAATGTCCTGCAAGGACCTAACCACGAACCATTGGATACTGGGGAGAAACAAAACGTTGGCCTCTATGGACAGTATTATTGGCACTGTGGTAGAGATCAAATTAAAGTCATGCTTGGATTGTAAAACTCCACGATGAGGAGAAAGTTGGTGGCAAATTCTGCTGAGATCTTTCTCCCTTCGCATGTTCTTTTGGGAATTTCATATGGGACCTTCTTCTCTTCTCCTATTCAAAGAGTAGGGATGGGAGCCTCTGTTTGTCCTCCAAAGGCCAAATGGGTCAAAGAGGGGCACAGATGAAGAAAGCATGGGTAAGTGGTTTGGTCAAGCAATCTAAGCTTTAAGAAGTGACTTGCTTTCCCTGTCTAAGAGTGAGGGTCTCCCTTGAGGGAGGAGCACCATATGGGTTAGACTGTTTCTGGCCAAGGATTCAGAGCAGGGCTAAATGGAATTCCAGGCTCAAACATCAGCCAATCCAGTTAACAGGACACTGTACTAGAGTTTGGGGCCATGACTGATAATGGAGAGGGTAAGCAGTTACTAGCCTTTAAGGATCTTGTAAGTCCACAGCAAGCAGCTGTGTATGATCCAAAGGCTCTAAACTTGGCTTCCTATGGACAAAACTAACCGTTATTATCTTCATAGCATAGATGAAGCCATATGGCTTAGAAGTAGTGGAACCAAGATGGAAATTTTGCTTCAATTCTTCTTTGCTATTCACCTGGTATTGGGACACATGCATCAGAACCGTCTCTTCCACTATTCCTGGGACATCAGGTAAGATCTCTCTCCCTGTTTCTCTGTCTCACAAATGCCTGGTTTATAGGATTTGTCACATTATCACCATTCCTAATGTTCTGATTGAAGGACTTGGCATTTTAATCTTCCTTTTTTTTTTTTTAAACCAGAGGCATCAAATCAGGAATTCAAGCCTGTAGCCAATGAACTTTCCTCCCCCATTATGAGAAACAATCCCCAAATCCCGAGATCAAGATCCAGGACTCACCCCAGGGGAAGATTCTGTATTCAAATAACTTATTTTATCTTAAGAAAAAAACCTTCTTGACGTTCTTCCCTCTAACCCCCTCAGTAAAGTCAGTGACTTCCAACCTCCTTTCCTTTCCAAAGTCCTCACAGAATTTTAGGAAAATTAAAGCAGGAGCATTTGATCTCCTCCCCAGATGTTCTGATCACAGAAGGGCCGCATATGCGCACACATTCCTGGATATTTTTAGATGTTTTACAGGATCCAAAGTTCTAACTGCGTTTTCACTTTGCGTGTTGTGGCCGCTGCTGGAAGATGCTCTGCCGAAGCAGAGGCTGGTGGAAGAAAGCCTGGCTTGGGGAGACTTCCAGAACAGTTGCATTCAGTGATTTGGGAAAGGAAGTTGTTCAGAACCATTCTTGGATATTGTAAGACTTTGGTCCCTGTAGCCTGTTGACCAAGAGGAAACAAAACCACTGTCACCTAAAAATTAGAGGTAAAAAAATACTGTTTGGTGGAGTTCAGGCTGTCAGTTCCCTCAAAAACATACACATAGCCACACAGAATGGAGAAAAGATATTAGTAATGCAGTCAAATAAGGAGCCTCTAGCTACCTTTTTCTGCTGGTCCTTAGTTTCTCCATGTGCAAATTGAGATGCATCGTATCTGTAAAACAGGGGTCCGAAAATGATGGGCTGTGTGTTGGGTGCCCATGAGTGCAGTTGTAGTCATACTGGGGAAAGCCAGTTTGGGAATGTACTGCCTGTGACTGAGCTAGAGCAGTGGAGCTGAGTAGTTGCACAAAGAACCACACAGGTCGCTAATCTAAACGATTGACTCTCCAGCCCTTTAAGGAAAAGTTTGCTGTTCCCTGACAGATGTGGTGCTTACCATCCCAGGGTGCATCACAGGTACCCTGTTGGCCTCAAGTGGGACACTCCTTTCTGGGGGAAGGGGAGTTTGAAGTTAATGTGATAAAATCTGGAAACATGTTTCTTGTTGTCTCCAGAGACTTCCACAAGAATGGAGCTCCAGATGTCCAAAGTAGTAACTTTCATCAAACTCTGGATTAGCTTCCTTCCCTTCTCTACTCTCTTACCTGCCTTCTAATGCTTCCTGAAATCACTTCCCTTCAAACTTTCTTGCATTCAAATCAATGACCCAGCAAATTCCTCAGAATTTGCTTCTTGGGACCCTGCCTAAGATCGGACACCAATCTTGTTTACATCTCTTTTCTCTTTTGCCTAGTGACCCACCTGTGTTAATTTGCCAATTGGTTTCTGGACCTAGATATAATTCAACAATGGTAGGATATGGAATATGCTTTCCTTAATGGCTGTCATGGTGCTGAAGAAAGTACCCAAGAAGTGAAGGGGAGACTGCTTTCCATGAAGTCAGTGTTGACCATGTAAGTGTCTTCTGCTTTTTCTTCTACGGTCTTGTTTGAAATGTGTTTTCTCTTTGCAAACCTTTAAGGGAGTTTCTAGGTGCTGAGCAAGCATTCCTGTATGAGACACGTGTGCTTCTCCGACATGTTTCTTTGCAGTGATATCAATGAAGCTTCCCTTTCTTGTTTCCCAGTATTTTCTTTACCCTGACTATTTTGAGTTTTCGTTACCCCAGTAAAGTCCCAGTTTTGTAATTTTAGTCTCAGGCTCCGCTCTTTTGAGAACCTGAACTAAGGCATGAGATTATTTTTAATCTCTCTTAAGGCTCTGACATGACAGACTTTTATAAATTTAATTCTTTATATACCTAAATATAAAAACAATGTGTATATACTCAACTATATTGGACATGAAACGCCATTTAATTCCCATAGAGATTAAATTTTGAGGCATGGCAGTGGTCTTCTTACAATTCAAATTAGACCAGTGGAGGATGTTTTAGTAATTATTAATAGTGGTAATTAAGCTTCATATGTAGGGTTGAGTCAAGCAATTTAAAAGCAAGAAGTATATGATCCTCACTCAAATTTTACCAGGTTCTGTTATCCTCATTTTATATAAGGGGAAAATGAAGTTCAGGAGGGCAAGGCACTTACCCTGAATTGTATAATAAACAACTAAGTCAGAAAATAAATCCAGGTCTTATGAATTCCAAAGATCATGTTCCTAATTTTTAGGCTCTGTTATACCTTATATATAAAAAGCACTCTTTCTGGGTATGGTGGTACATGCCTGTAATCACAGCACTTAGAAGAGTGAAGCAGGAAAATACTCTTAAGTTTAAGATCAGTCTAGGCTACATGATGAGTTCAAAACCAGCTCAAACTACACAGCAAGACCCTGTCTTAAAAAAAACAAAAGACCAAGTAAAAGTCACTCTTTCAAAATTCTGTTTTATGTAGACATTTTATCAATAAAGATATGTAGATAACAAACAAGCACATGAAAACATGCTCAATATCACTGTCATTAGGGAAATGAAAATTAAAATGCAGTTTGATATTATCACAACCCAATAAAAAGACTAAAATTAAAGGCTGATCATATCTAGTGTCAGCAAGAACTAGAACTCTCATATACTTCTGATGTGAATGGAAAATGGACAATTATTTTTTTGTAGAAGTGTGGTAGTGTCTTCGAAAGTTTGGTATAAGCTGATTAATAGCCCAGCCATTCCTCTTAGGTATTAACCTGAGAAAAATAAAAAGATACACCTCAACAAAGATTATTTGTAGTGGCCCCCAAACAGGAAAGAGGTCAAATATTGACCAAAAGATGAGTGAATAAACAAATTGTCATATAGCCACACTCTGGGATGCTACTGAATAATAGCAAGGAATGAAGTTTCCATACATGCAATAACACACTTGAGACTGAGGATAATTACTCTGAGTGAAAAAAGCCAAACAAAAGAGAGTAGATCCTGAATGCGAGCAGAAGAAAATTCAAATTTATCCATAGGAACAGGAAGCAGATCAGGGTGTCCTGCTGGGATCTTGAAGATCAAGCAACTCCAAAGACGGATGAGGCAGAATGATGTAGGCCAGAGAAAGAAGGAACTGGACGCCGTAGTTGGCATTTTGGGCAGAATTCCTCTCTCTCCTGGAGCCTCGCTCACTCATCTATAAAATAGGAATTTCTCTTGTCACCCTACCAACTCCAAGGGACTGATCTGAGAAAAAGTGAGTGACTTTGCAAATATAAATGACTAGATCACCCCATCTGCATAACAAGCACTGCCAAACACTTGGTGACAATCCCAATTTTGGATGCCACTCTCCATGCTGGGGTGTGCTGGAGCCAACAGGGTCTTATCTGGAATTTGTCAGGCCATCTTCTTTTTGATCTCTTCTCAGACCCTTATTTGGCTGGTCCCTGGAGAATCTTTTTTGATCACTGTTTCCTACTTTCTTTTGATGGCCTAGTTGACTTCTTCACATTTCCCTCTACATTTTCTCCACCTCCACAAATACCTTCGATATTTAGGGTCCAATCTAATATACTTATTCATTCCATAGTCAGGGATCAGTGTGAACCAGCTCCTATTGTTCAAGGTCACCTTGGACGCGGTGTGGGGGGCTCAGATATAGAGGGAACCTACAGTCTGGTGGCAGAGACAAACATATAAGCTGATCATTCTAGTCCTGTACTGTGCTCTGTTCTGTGGTAGAGGAACTAAGTGCTGTGGCATGGAAGAGGGATCCAGAGTAGCACTGAGCAAAAGCTTCTTGGAAGAGGAAATGTCACAACTGGACCTAAAAGGATGGGTGAATGCCAGATGGAGGTGGGAGAACATTCCAGACAGGGCCCGAGCCCTTCCTTTATGGGGCTGCTCTGTGCACTGCAGGACGCTCAGCAGCAGTGTCCGTGGCTCTACCCTCTAGATGGCCACAGCACTTCCTCGGTTTTGATGACCCACAGTATCTCCAAACATTGACTAATGTTCTCCCAGGTGACAAAACAGCTCCTGATTGAGAACCACAGTGCCGGTGTTGGGGTTTGTTTGACATTTTTTAAAATTTTGATTTTGAGTATGCAAATGGATGGCCCTCCTGTATTTGCTCTCTCCCCTCTCTTCCTGGTCTGGCGACACCTGGTTTCTACCCTTTCCATGAAACACACTGGCTAGTGCCCTTGGCTCCTCGCATAGCCTCATTCAGCACCTGGGGCTCGAGCTTCCTGCTCACGGGGGCAATGGCTGGGGCTGGCTGTGGGGAGCCAGTTACCAATAACTCCATCCCGCTTTGCATCAGGCCAGCAAGACACCTAATACCCTGTGGGGCGCACCACACAGTGTCTGGGAGACTCCTGGATGGGTTCCCACCTAGAGGTCAGCTTGTACTAGAGCTGTCCAAGCCTTTTGGCCCTGGATCTGCTGTCCTTCAGCCTCACTGACTGCCAAGCTGCAGCCTAGAGGGACAAGTCAGCTCAAGAAGGCTGCCAGAGAGTGTGGGTACAGGGCTGGGAATAGAGGGCAGGTGGTGGCAGCTGGAGACCATGTGACCGCTGGAGGCTGCATGTGTCACAGGGCAGGACTGGCCACTGGTTTTCTCTTTGGCTCAATTTGAGAAACTATCACATGACTTCTCTGTGGGGGCCTTTGTGCTGGGGGCTGGAGAGGATGGCAGGAGGAGAGAAGGAGGTAGGAGGGAAAGGGGGAGTGTATTTAGGATCCAGCCTAGAAATATAAAATACACTTGTGAATCACAAGCTGATACTCATCACATGACTACATTGGCTTTGCCAATGCAGAAATTAGGCTTCAGGAATGCACACAAAAATCTATCCCATGCTGTGGTAGCTAGGTAGCTGAGAGGGAGAGGGAGAGGGAGAGGGAGAGAGACTTTAGGACTGGCATGGGGGTCTGAATAGCTCCTACTGGAGTGGCAGAAACCAGATGCAGGGCCAGTTCCCATCTTCCTAAATGTCATCAGAACCCAAAACCTACTCCTTTTCAGAGTCTTATTCTTATGTCAATCCCACGAGAGCTCTATTTCCCAGTGGGGCATCCAAGGCCCAAAGTGATTCTTTGATTCCATTGAGTTGCATTTTCTTACTTCCTTAGACTTCTAGGCCAGTTTTGGGGTCGTTTTGATTCTTTTTCATATTTTCGCTATGAACTCAGTGCACCTCACTGTGACCCCAGATTACACACAGTGACTCGTGCTTTAAATCCTAAAATGATCCTGCCTCCACGGGAGAGGCTCCAGGCAGGCTGGGGAGCAGGGTCACGGGCCTACAGGGCTATCACTGCAGGAGGCTCTGAGTCAGGCAGGTGCCAGTGGCTGGGAGGAAGGGCTTGGCAGGCCGGAGAGCAGCTGGGGAGGCTTCGTCCCTCAAGAACGAGAGGAAAACCCGAGGCTCCCTCTAGCAGCCCCACCTCTCAGCCCTCCGTGGGCCAGGAGCTTTATTTAGCTGTTCTGAAGTCCCGCGGACCTGGGCAGGACTCCTGAGGTGGCGTCCTTGCTGGTCAGGGGGACAAAAGCTCGTGAGCAAGATCTGTCCCTCTGGGAAGACAGCCACCAGCCTTGTGCTTGCCCAATATTTCGCTGCAAGGGCTCTCACTTTAAAAATGTTTAAAAATAACATTTAGCATATTTAATCTTATTATATAAGTGAGATATATTCAGTGTAGAATAATTGGGAGACCCAGAAAAGTATAAAGGAGAAAATTAAAAATTCACCATAATCTCACCAACAGAGACATGTTAAAATGTTGATATATAGTTTTCTCACCCATTCTTGAGTCATGGATATGTATATAGCACTAAAAAGTAAAACCAGAATCATGCTTACATAAAATTTTTAAAAGTGATTGCAATGTAAAATAATATCTATCTAACTAACTTGTAAAGGGCACAGCTTTTAATATTGTACAGTTCAGTGTACTTTCAGTGTATTTCATCACTAAAATTAAGGTATACAGCATTTCTAGGCCCTGTTTATCATATCGTCTCTTCCTCAGCACCTACGCTCATGTCCAAGAAGTAATCAGTGCCGGGCGTGGTGGCTCACACCTGTAATCCCAGCACTCGGGAGGCAGAGGCAGGAGAATTGCTGAGTTTGAGGCTTGCCTGGGCTACATAGTGAGCTCAGAGCCAGCCCGAACTACAAAGTGAGACCCTGCCTCAAAAAAAAAAAAAAAATCAGTATTCTGACTTGCATCATTATAAGTTAGATTTTCTTATTCTTGAACGTTATGTAAATGCATTTATACATTCGAAAGTCCATACTTTTGCATCTGACTTTGCTCATTCTGCAGCATCTACCACAGCCCTGGCCTAGCCAAGGCCCCGGACACTGACACTTAGCTGTATGCTGAGTAATTGAATGGGGAGTGAGTGAGTGGATGGAGAAGAGGACGGGCTTCGGGTGATGTGGTCTCCTAGTAGGCCCCTGTGTTTTCCAGCACCTCCCGATGGGCCGTCCCTGTGGAGAAGGGAGAGCAGGCGGGTGGCTCTTGGGACAGTGGGGTAAGAACAGACGGGGTGGTTGTGGGAGAGTGCAGACAGAGAAAGCAGGTTGTGCTGTCCTGGCATTCACGGGGGCTGGGCTGATGCTCTGGGAGCAGCAGGACTAGGGGTATTTTTAGAAACCCCATCACACACACAGGCACTTGAAACTGGCGTTACTTCACTGTCACTGTGTCCCATGGCTCGGTGCAGAGCCTCCACCCTAGGTCGACTCACTGTGCCACGAACCCATGAGCCCTGGAGCAGAGGAGAGTCATGCTGTCAGCACAAAGCAAGAGCATGCCCAGCATCCCGAGAGCACTGCCTGGGAAGCACACATGCTTGGTTTGTGGAGAAAGGGGTGCTGTCATCCTGCACCAACAAAAAGAGGTATCTACCCTGCAGGACCGGAGCCACAGCACAGATCCAAGCCCACGGAGTCTCTTTTACTGTTTAAAGACCCTGATGGGGAAAGGACTCCTTTCCGCTGCTCCCACCTTGAGGTACCTGAGCCCACTCTATCTTTCCAACATGCTATTTGCTCGTCTCCTTTGCCTTATACTATGTAATCAACACCCCACATCGAGCCACCATCGTCTCTTGTCTGCCATGTGCAGCCGCCTCCTTTCTCAGTTGCTCTTGTACTTCTACTCTTTCCCTTCTTCAGCCAAGGGGTCAGGAGCTTTCTACAACTATAACCTTGGCAATGTGGCTGGACCTTGAAGTGAAAAGAACAATACTAGACCATGAGACTGGGGTGGAACCCTGGTGACAGGAGAGAGCGGCAGGGGCCATGCTGGTGGGAGGAGGAGCCACACAGAGGCAGTACTCTGGGAACTACGTAGGGGCCGGGAACGAGGTTCGGCGGGAAGAGCAAATCTCTGCAAAATCCTGGAGCAACACAGGTAGACTTGACACCAGGAAGGATTTTATTTGATAAGATTCATTGTTCTTCATTGTTTTCCTTGGGCTCCACAATTAATAACTTGCCAGAGATGAAGAGGAGAGCAGGTGTTCAGTCTTTTTCCTGAATGACTGGGGAGCTAGAAATGGCTTTGGGAATAGAGGAAATTAGGTCTCAGTGAGCCACTGAGGCAGAAGACTATCATGTCATAAGTCTCTCAGTCATAGACAAATAATCCTTAAACAAGCTGTTAGAACAACCCGTGTGGATTATGAGACTTTTTCTGCAGTGTGTGACCTGGCATCATTTGTCCATGCTGTCCCCGAGGACTGTGACATCACAGATCAGCAGATTGGGGGGTTCTGCCTGGAAGGAGCCCACCTCTCAGCTGACTCGTGCTGTCCTCCACGGGGTGATTAGTGGTCAGGCATGCCTGGCCAAGGGGGAGCACCTGCACAACAGACACCTGTGCCATCTGCCACTTTGGGGGACGGCCAGATCACAGGATCGGGAAGACCTCTCTGGCCAGAGAACATGAGCTGAGCAGCTGTCCTTGCCATCCTAGTCATGACAAGTGCTCTGACCAACTCAGCCTCCCGGAGCAAGACGTCCCCTGTGGTCAACAGGGTATGTGTTACAGCTCAGGTCAGAGGGAGGCCAGGGAGATGTTCCTGGTCCCCACAAATAAGAATCCAGAAAGCTGAAATGAGTCCTCTGTTTAGGACAACAGGATGGGGATACTCCCAGCATCCTCTTTGGCCAAATGAACAGGTCTTTGGAGCACTTGGGGTCCAGTTTAGGAGAAAAAAAGTGAAGGTGAGCATGTTATAAATGAATAATTCCTAGACTACAGAACATCTCTGAGCTTTATTTCTTCCTTTGACAATGAATAAGATAGGTGAGGCATGAAAATGGCCCATCAATGGATGATGTTAGATGAATCTAAAGCATGATTTGCCCCCTCACATTTTTGTGTTCCATATTTTTACTGACTCTTTGGAGGAAGATATTGAATAGAAGCATGTCAAATGTGTATGGAAAGTAAAGCTGGGAGGGTTGGCTGAGCGCAGGGTGGGGGAGCCTCAGATGGCAGAGCCAAAATGCCCTGCACTGCCTTGGCTTCTCTACCTGAGGCCCTTTCTGTGTGGGCCCCGGATGGCAGGGTTCCATTCTTCCATCTTCTCTGAGGTGTATAGGCCACATTCTACAGTGCACCCATTGTTGTGAAGATGCTCTGAGCAGGCTAGACATTTAACCACACCCCCAACTTCTTCCGATTTGGTAGATACCAATTGCTCTGCCATGCCTCCCTTTGTGACAGCAAAGTTTCCCAGGAAACAAAACAGCTCCTGGTTAAAACCATTCTTTTGGATTTATCCTGTGCACTTCTGTCTGCTGGGTAGCTGTGGTCAACACAGTCCTCGGGGTCCCACAACAAGTAAAACTTTCTCATATCTTTCCCAGATCTTTGCCTATACAGAATATTCCTACCACTGACTCTTGATATTTGGGGCTTCATAAAATCATTGAAAATTTATCCCAAGCACCCCTCCATTGAAAATGCCACCCTGATGTTCCCAGATAGCTGTAGAGCTCACAGTGTTCTGCTGGAGTGCCAGACAAGGGGTTTTATTTCTGTTGGTGTCCTGTTGGACTACAAGCTTCCTGAAGGCAAGTTCTAGATCTCTCTCACCTTTGCTCCTAGAGTCTAGTTATGTGGCCCCACATAAAGTAAATAATTAGTAAGTCCCTGTTGAGTAGTATCTTTCTACTTGCTGCTGGCTGGTTGCAGGATGTATAATGCACTAGTCAAAAATCTTGTGCATGATGCTGTAGTCAAAATAGTTTCTGGATCTTGAGAAAGCAAAGGACTTAGGACATTCTCAAATATCAGAGCACAATCTCCCTTCCCAGGCAGAGAAAAATTAACTTACTACTTTAATCTCCAGAATGCTGGGCTAGGAGTTTCTCCATGAAGCCTCTTTGCATCTCTGCTTTTGAGAAAACCCCGATCTGACTGTTGTAGGCAGCAGCTCCTCACTGAAAGATGCTTGAGGACAGGCGCTGACCCAGCCAGAATCCCTGTTTTCAGGAGCAGGGGCCCCAGCTCCTCTTCACTGCACGTGTGAGCCATCCTGTCCAAGGCGAGGCCCCACCCGGCAGCTCCCAGTACTCTTGGCTGTGGCATGTTCTCCAGCTCTTCCCTCTGCATTGTCAAAATGGGAACAGACTGTGCAGAAGGGACGCGTTTGGTGCGGAGACCAGAGCCAGGGCATATGAGGCAGATCCAGGCAATCTGCTCTGCTCCTCCCAAGGAGAGATGAAAGGCTTTTCTTTCTTGCTGACAACCAAGTCAGTGAGGAGAAAATTGCTGGGCAACCAAAGCTAAGCCAAGCAAGAGGTGTATATCCTGCACCGGGGCACCGTACCTGGCTTTATACGGCTCTGTGTGTGTGTGTGTGTGTGTGTGTGTGTGTGTGTGTGTGTGTGTTGGAGCTTGGAGTTGGTGATAATGAAGGTAAACTCCTGACCACTGGGAAACAAAAAGCCATGAAGTCCAACTTCTGGCTGGTGTATGAATCCTATCAGGGGTCCTCTCCTGCCCCACTGCTCAGCCATCTTCAGCGACAGGGACTTCTCACCGCTTTACCAAGATTAGATGGCTTTGTTGAGTAGGAAGCTTATGAGTACTTTGATGTTCATACCCTAGGTCTAATTCCTGGTTTCATTTGGAATGGGTCCAATCCTCCTTCCCTAGGAAAGATTTTCAGAAGTACCTACTTTTCACTCAAACTCATTCTTGCAGTGGGAGAGATTCAGTTCTTTCCATTGCTCCTGCACCACAGTTACTGTCCCCTCCTTCCCTGATTATTCCCTTCTAGTCAGCACACGGGCAAAGCAGTGCCCCAGGACTCTGCAGTCCTTAAACGATATTTTATCAGGGGGTAGACATGCTTGCAGAGAGCAGAAAAGAAACCTGAACAAGAAAATGTTAAAGTGTGACAGAAAATCTAAGCATTCAGGCTTCAGGTCCCTTTTAAATTGGGCACTTTCTCCCTTTGAAGCTGCTCACCTCCTCTGAGCATACCTCTGCTTCATCCTCCACAACTTTCTTGCACCCCTTTCATTCACCTTCCAATGAGACTGGCCTTTTGGGTCCCATCACTGGAAAGACCAGGGTTGATGAGAAGAAGCCACGGAAAGTTAGAGGACACCTGAAGAGGAGGAATGCCCTCTCACGTATGAGAAGCTTAGCCACAAGTGGCACCTGCCAGATGTGTGCTTTCCACAGGGGAAGTTTGTGACTGGCCTATGGAGACCCGTGGATCTGCTAGGATTTGGATGAAGTGTCTAATCTCTTTCCACCCTGCAACTTTGTGATAGTGCACAAAGATACCAAGTGATGTTTTATATGAACTGAGGACCCCTGGATGTCTTTTGACAGTAGTGGGAGAGGAAACAGGGGCCAGAGAATGGGTCCGGAGACAGTACATTTCAGGGCTGGTCTGCAGCTAAGCTGAGCCACTAAAAGGAGGGAAAGTACAATATGGTGACAAGCAAGGGGAGAGGGGTGTGGTTTAGTTCTGCTGTGCTGGAGGACTCAAAGGTCAGGAAGACTTTAAATGCCCATCTTCCTCACTCAGGGCACTAGCAAGCCATCTCATCGTTCTGAGAAGTATGCGTGATTGTGAAAAGTGCAGGACTAAAGCTGCATGACAGTGTTCTGCAATCATTTGATAACTTCTGGATAATAGAATGGCCAATGACACATAACTGGGATATCGCTGTTTTCAAAGACTCTTGGATCTCAGGTCTGGGAAGTACCTCTTAGAGGGTGGCACGCCCCAGGCTGTAACCTAAACTCTCCTAGATCATCCTAGAGATGATGGCTGGAAGTTATCTGCTACTAGCAGATAAACATTTTCCCTCAATCCTTCCCTGTGGATGACAGAAAGACCACTGCAGTCTGAGGCAACTTACTCGATCAGTGCTTGGTCTTGTGTTAAAATCACTTGAATTGAGTGTCCTGTAGGATGTATTCTTCACAATTCCATGTTATCAATGGAATCAGATGTTACTTGTTATTATTACTTATAATGAATAGCACTAATGGCAACTGCTTCATGAACACTTTCATGTGTCAGACACCTGATTCAGTATTCTTCAAGCTGAGCAAGATATCAGGATTGTGAGAACATCAATCTCACTGAGTCATGGATAGGTCATTTCACCCAGTTCTCATGCTCTAGCATGCTAAATCAGGGCACAGACACTAAGTCATTAACCTAGCTCTGTGATGGATAGATGGAGATAGAGTTTCCCTAAGGGAGAGCATGATCACAGGAATTTTGGTACTTTCATCTTCCTGTAGTTTCCAGGAAGCCAGTTCTGCACCACTGTACTCTAAGTTAGGGGTCTTCCTAGACTTGCCTTGTCCATCGAGGCCAAGAGACTTGGCTAAAGAGAGATGTTCTGTGAAACCAGGAGAAGTGAAAGGGTAAAGGAAGATTGTAGGTCAGATCTCCTTGATGCAGAGCCTGAGACAGAGACTTAGGTACCTGTGATCCACTGAGAGATAGAGATTGAGATGGAGATGAAAAATGACAGAGAAAGAGAGAGAGAGAGAGAGACAGACAGACAGACAGACAGACAGACAGAGACAGAGAGGGAGTGAGAGAGAGATCAGGAGAAATCTGCAAGGAAGAGCAGGAGATGGAAGAACAGCACAGAGATGGAGAGGACAATACAAATAATACAGATGTCCACATGCAGGCTATCAAATAACATACAGAATATTCAGACAAACTTGCGCTTCATATAAACAAGGAGTATTTTTTTAAACTATGAGGATAGGGGTGGAAATGTAGCTCAGTAGTACTGCTGTCTGCCTGGCAAGTACAAGGGTCCTGAGTTTGCTCCCTAGTTCTACAAATAAATAAACTATATTTCAAGTGGAGAAAACTTATACTAAAAATGCATACTTTGTTCACATGAAATGCAAATTTAACTACAAAATCTGGTAACCTAGTCTAGGCTGATTAATTGGCCCCAGTTACCCAAAAGAGAATTATTTTGGCATATAGGGCCCTCAGTGGTCAAACTGAAGTTTGGGCCATTTGGCCTGCACTGTAGTCTTAGGGCAAACCAGTCTCGGTGGGTCAAGGCGGGAGGGTGGAGATGAGGTTGATCTTCGGAGACCTAAAACTCACCGCAGAGGGAAGGGTGTGTCCTTTTGCTTGCCTGTGTCACCTGATCATTTCCCATGGTGGGGGTTGGGATTAGGAGTGAGGAGAGAGTTGCAACTTCACAGGGACAACAGCAGGTCTCTGGAGAAAATGGACAGCTGGGTGTCATTAGCAGGGAGAGAGGTGACCCACAGCGGCCAGGGATGGTGGATGGGCCCCCTTGGCACTTTCTGCATTGCCTACATCCCTTCAGCCAAGAGTCTTTGCGGCTCCATCCACTGATCAGCCCTGAGTCCACTCCCCCTGAGAAAGAGGGTAGATTAACCCTGACAGGGAAAAGGGCCAGAAAACATGCCCCATCACGGTAATATCTGAACCTGGCCTTGAAAAGGGATGGGCATTTGACACAGGTCAAGAGCGGGGAGGTTGCCGGTGGTACTGAGAAGTGTGTGCAACGTGTGAGGGTCAAATCTATGCAGGTGAAGGTATGAGGTCTTCAAGTCTTCTGAAAAGCCATTACATGGAAATCTAATTCCTCTCCTGCCAAGAGCCGCCTAGGCAGGTGCTGCCTGCATGAACAGAGCATCAGGCCCACGCAAAGGGCCACAAATTTATTTTCTGACTGGAGTGAATGCTTCAGAAACATGCTGGTGGCTCTACTGACCTGGGGCTGCCCGGGAACATCCCAGCTCCTGGTGGGGGAGGCCCTGCCACCCAGCCCTGGCCCAGATCCACGGGAAGACAAGCTTCCTTCTCACCTTTCCAGTATATCCTGAAACCAGAAGCCCTGTGACACCGGCCCCACTTTCAGTGTTCTGGGATTTCAGCTCAGGCTGGGGCAGGACACCCACAGTGCTGAGAAGCCTGAGAAGCTCTGGGACAAAGGTACAGGGAGGGTCAGCTGGGGAGAGCGATGGGACTGATCCCAAATCAGTGTCCCCATTTCTGCACTGAATTTGGCCCAGCACTGCTAACAGAGTCAGGGCTATTTTGCATTTATTTTAACCACTTCCTTGCTGTGTGACCATGTAGAGATCAGTTGGCCTGCCCATGTCCTCTGTATGTTCATACTACTAAAAACATCAGCATTACTGGCATATGCCAGCTTTCAAAACAGCACACTTCATATACATTCTCTCATCTCAACATCTCTGCAGATTGCACAAAGGGTGAATGGGCAAGGTTGTATTTGACTCTCCAATTTAAGGACACAGAAATTAAATACAGGCAATGTGGCTCGCCCTTGTGTTACAGTTGCTAGGCTTCCGTACTCTAGGACACCAAGTAGATAAGATCTCTTATTAGGATCTCCAGGAAATGTTGAGCCTGAATCAGCAATTTGAAAGTCTTGATTATGGGAACTCAGAGGGTGTTTGGTTTCCATGTGTTTTTTGACACCTAAAGACTCTGGGCTAAGGAGGCCAGGAAGTCCTGCAACTGGCCATGCATTCGGTTTCCACAACTGTCTGATGCAGATACAAATCTCTGAACCCTTTGCTCTCAGAAATGCCATGGAAGTATTTTGCTCTGAAGCCACAGTCCAGATGGATTATTGAGAGGAAGAAAATAAGATTTGATGGCAGGGGGTTTCTCTGGAACTTTTAGCTTTAGCCAGGACTTTCTGCTCTTTTTTGGATTGCCATATGATTGTATCTCGGATCAGTCACCTCTTGGAATTTGAGAAAATAGCTGAGGAAGAGCTGACGAGGTCCTGAAAGGGTCGAGGTAGCTTCTTGTTGGGGTGGAGGGCGAAGAGAGAAGCTTCTAGGGGAAGAAAATAACAGCGACAGTGCGGGTTTCAAAAGTTTATTTTTTAGGGAGCTAAGAAGAGGTAGTAAGGAGCATGGGATCTGGGTCAGTACAGAGTTTATAACTGCCCACAGATGTAAGACTTAGCACAGGTACTTACTGGACAAACGACTTTAGAGTGTCACGGGCCCCCTAACCTCAGCTTTTCCACCTGAAGGTGGTGCAGGCAGGACTGCCCCTGGCACTCTTAGGAGACTTGGTAGAAGTTCACAGCACTGAACCACATCAGGAAGTTAGCACATGCTTATGATGTGGTTCCCCTTTCCTGTGAGTGAACTGAGCTGCTAGAAAGCATGAGACGTTTCTTCATCAAAACAAAAATCCTGTCATCCTAGACAAATCTGGTGAAGTGAACTTTGAAGCCAAAAAGGACTCTGCACGAGCGGTATCCCACTGGCTTCTTTTCATCTGACCTCGCTAGCTCCCTCCTGGGAACACACACCATGCACAGTGTGCACACAAACATGCGGAACTGGAAAGGGACAAAGACGAAACTCAGGATGCGGTGGTCCCGGCGTCCCGGCATCCCACTCAAGGCTACACTTGGGGGCGGCACGGGCCACTAGGGGGCTAGAGGGTCGGGTCTGCTCTGCACCCCCAGCTGGCGTTGGCCCAGCCCACAGGGCGGGAGGTCGGCCTCACTGGCCGCTGCGCTGTGTGAGGACCGAGACCCGGGTGTTCCCGGAAGGACTCTGGCCACACAGCCTGCAGACGACCTCAGTCTGATTTCCTTTGGGGAAAAGAAAGGACGGAGATTGGAGAACGGGAAAGAAAGAAAGAAAGAAAGAAATTAAAAAACAAATAAAAATGACGGAGAGAAGGAAGGAGAGAGAGCCGGTGCAAGTGTGAAATCAGAATAACAGACTGAGGATGGCGAGATCCATGTGAACAGAGAGTGACGTGGGCAACCCCCACAAATAGACCTTCTGTTAAAAATAGCCTTTGTCTAAATGTGGAAAGGGTGTAAATATAGCAGCGGTTTCGGCTTACTACGGAGCCGCCCCAGCTCCCAGTGACAGAGGCTGATTATAGCGTGTGTGCGTCAGCAGCAGAGGGGCGGGCAGGGCAGGGAGGCGCGCAGGGGCCGGCCAGGCCCAGCCGGTACTCCTCCCGCAGGCCGCAGGCTGGGTCAGCCCCCCGCCCCTCCCGCATCCTCCGGAGTGAGGAGGCGCCGGCCAGAACGCTCCGAAACTGCTCCACAGAACTGGGCAGAAAACTCCAGCCAAGCCGGGGAAGGAAGGAACTGCTGGGCTGAAAAGGATCTGGGCAAGACCGCCTTGGAAACGCTGCTCGGTTTCCTCCGGGATTTCACCAGGCTGGGTGTCCAGAGCGTGCAGAATACACACTCCTGGGCGGGCAGGAGAGTTTCCAAGTTGCCCCTGGAAACCAGCCCAGCTTTCTCCGTCTGCTTTTGCCCCCAGCATTGAGCCGAGGGTCTTGTGCATACCGGGCAAGCTCTGTACCCCTGAGCTACAGCCCCAAACACCCTCATCTCTCATCTGCTGCTCAAGACAGACTCCCACCCTGCAGCCTTCCCCAGAATTGTCCACAGTACCCCCAAATCACCTTTCTAAAATGCAGGACCATAATGGTTAGTGAACTAAGTCAGACATACAAACTTAAATATCACATGGCTTCTCTTATATGAGAAACCCAAAGTATAAATACAATAATGAGCAAAGTAAAAGATAATAGGAAACAGGGTGATAGATTTTTTTTCCCCCAAAATCAGGAGACTAAGAGATGGAGGAGGGGAAGGAGAAAGAGATGAAAACATAGTTAAGATGTGTTACATACATGTACTGACTCCCCACAGTGAATGTACTGTTACGTACTGCAAGCATATACAAAGAAAAATCTTTAAAATAGAAAAAAATACAGGGGATGACAGTGCCACTCCCCGACTCCAAATGCTGGTGACAGCTCCTTTCCACCTATTGGGCATAATCCGTGCCTATCAAAGACCTGACTTGACCACTGTTTCCATTTGCAGCCACCTCTCCTGATTGGCTCTATCTACCATGCAGCCCAGCCCTGGGCACCAACAAGAACACCCTCCCTCATGCTCCGTCCTTGCCTCTGCAGAGACCATGACATTTTCTGAGGCTCTATAACTTCTCCACTCAGCGCATCAAAATCTGCCCCACCCTTCAAGCCCCCAGCTCTGAAATGCTTCCTACCTCTGTGGGAAGGCTGCCTGAGTCTTTATCAGAACCATCTCTCTTATCACTCTCACACCAAATCTCTAGTTATTTTGAATACTTGGACAATAAGTCAAGTACCACCTCTGGGTGAGGTATGTGCTTCCCAAATACCTAAAGATCCCTCTGTTTATGGCTATTTAGTGGTTTGTGTTGGGGTTTCCTGATTGGCTCTCAGCCTCCCCCAGGGAACTCTGACGCTCTTAGGGCAGTCTGGATGGCCTCCTGTAGGCCATATCCCCAGTGCCTGGCCTGCTACTCTAAACGAAATGAGCATCCAGGGCTCTCTTGCAGTTGTGGTAGAATTCATTCTTTGAAAATTTGTACACTGAAACACTAACCCTTAATGTGATTTTTTTTTTTTTGAGACAGGGTCTCGCTTTGTAGTTCAGGCTAGCTCTGAGCTCACTATGTAGCCCAGGCAAGCCTCGAACTCAACAATCCTCCTGTCGCTGCCTCCCGAGTGCTGGGATTACAGGCGTGAGCCACCATGCCCGGCAATGTGATGTTTTTTGATGGTGGGCTACGGCCGAAGTGATTAGAGAACCTTCATGATTGTACTAGTGGCTTCCAAACAAAAGACAAGAGAGAGAGCTCACTTTTTCTCTTCTTCTCCACTACGTGAGGACCCAGCAAGAAGACATCAAATCACAAGAAGGGCCCTCACCGCAACCTAACCAAGCTGGCACCAAAATCTAGGACTTCGCAGCTTCCAGATCTGTGAGAAGTAAATTTCTATACTTAAACTACTATGGTATTTGGTGTATCAGCAACTTGCTTACCTCTTATATATCTTCCTAGCTGTGTTCGGGCAGCTCTGATGTTTTCTAGGGATGTGTCATTGGCCTTGTTACAGGCCCAGGGACTACCTGGGTCAGCACTGAGATGCCGGCCCGGGGTCAGGAGAACTGAGTGAGAGCCTCAGCTCCACCCCTTCTCAACTGTGTGCCCCACGCAGCCACTGTACCTCTCTGAACAGTTCCCTCTACTGTGACAGGGCTTGCAGTGAGGACTGAGGAAGATCGTGGGGCTGAAAGCATGTGACCAGCCGCACAGAGCTCTTCAGATATCAGAGCCTTCTGTGCAGCCCTCACCCGCTCTTCATACCGCTGAGCTCTGCGGACCTGTTCTGACTCCAGCTCTGTAGACTCCACCTGCCAAATGAGTCCCTGAGGATGCCCTAGAAAGGACTTTCACCACCCATCTATGTTAACAGCTCACAATCTCCAGACACTTCTGATTACCAGGTCCCTTTGGAGCATGCAATGGTTTTCTTCCTCAAAATTCTTAAAAAGAAAAAAAAAAAGGGCGTGAAAGGCAGTCAGGATGGCAGAAGTTGGATTCTCATTGTCAACTGAGGAAGGAGGCTGCAAAAGGAAATGGGAAGAAAGCAGATACACCGATAGCCAGGCTGGTGTTCTTCCAGGTAAGTCTACCTGCCCTGGCCCCAAGTGGCCCTGTCCTGGGCTTGGCTGGTCCTGCAGGTTCCCAGGATACAGCAGAAATAGTGGATGGCCTGGAAAGCAAGTGTGTGGGTAGGTCCTACCCCCGCCTGAGAAAGTGTAAATGCAGTGGGGAGAACCAGGCTTAGGTTCCGCTGAGTCCATCTCCAGCCCCTTCTCTGTCCCCTTGTTAGCAGCATAAATTTGGGAAAATCTCCTAACTGCACAGCTTCATGTCCTCATTGACAAAGTAGGGATCATTTGGATAGGAATTTAAATCAAATGTGACCATTTATGAGAACTTAAAGCACAGCACCTGTGCTTCATTAATGGTGATTCTAAATCTAGTACACACATACTAGTATTTCATGATTCTGCAGAAAAAGTGAAGATAAATGACTTAGAAAATGAAAATCTTGAGACAGATTTCTTATAAACACTCACCAATCAAGACGAAACAATCTCCACCAGGCAGATGAAAAATTTGTCCTATGATCAAGGATTTTGGGAAGGGACAAGAAATGGGATCTCATGTAGGATTATACTAGAAGAGTCAGAGTCCAACAATTGCTTAGAATCCCTAAAATTTGTGCTTAGTTCATTACAAAGAAATTTTTATAGCTGCGATACAGTATGCTTTTCTGGATGACATACGCCAAGGGGTTACACCTGAGAAGATACAGGTTTGTGGAAGTATATCCTTCTAATGTCTAATCAGTCTATACTTTTCCATGTACATTTCCCTCCTCTGTTTTACTCGTTCATTGCATGTACACAAGTGTGGTTTTATGCAACAAATGGTCAGATGAGTAGATGGTGCTGGGGGAGTGGCAGGTAGAACCAGAGCTCAGATTCTAAGAACAACATTACTCTGCCTTGTATTATCTGAGTGACCTGCTGGGGGAAACAAGTGAACTAAAAAGATCATACCCACACAGTTCCTTAGTTGTCTACTTCAAAGATTGTTGTAAACATCAGCAATACTGTGTGTAGTACTAGCAGTATTAAATAAATTCACAGCACATGTACATGTTGATATAAAAGCTGACCCACATATATAAATATGTCCATTCATATCAGGGGCTGGTAAGCACACATATCTGCACTCGTGAGCATCCACAAAGAGGTAAAGACCTAGCATGTACACCCTGGCTATGTGATCTATGTGAGATGTGGGAAATCTTGTTACTCCCAGAACGGGAGCCTTGAGTCACTGGGCCTGGGTGTATCATGTTCTAGGTAAGGGGACCATCAGTGTGGGGTGTAAGTTTGAGTGGTGGGGTGGGTTATGAGGCCAAGCACCTGAGATGAATGCCCACAGTAAAGATGTCAGCATCGGGTATGTATGGTGGCCTTGAGAAGATGTCTTGTAGCCTGGCATGGTGGTGCACATCATCCTCCTAGCACTCAGGAGGTTGAGGCAGGAGGAGTGCTGTGAGTTAGTTCAAGATCAGCCTGAATTCCATAGTAAGATCCTGTCTTAAAAAAAAGATGTAAACAGGGAGCTCAGCTGACTCAGTCCCCAGCTGCTTGCTGGCATGTTTGTGTTGAGGCCATACACTGCTGGCCGCTCCTAGCCTCTCAGAGGTTCAGTGTAGCAGGGATACTAGGGAGATCTTTCTCCAGGAGACAGGAACTCCCTGACAGGTGACTCTGGCTCAAGGACATCTTGATGGCCTTACTGATCTTTTCTAGACAGCAAGCCACCCAGGACTCCATCCCACCTTCTTTCCCTCTCTCCTGCCCCCAGGTAAGACTCGCATTGTGTGGAATGGCTTCTAGTCCTCTCCTGGCTCCTCCTAGACCCTTCCACTTTTGGTCACAGGTTCCTTCCTCAGCTGCATAAAAATCTTTGAATGTTTAGCCCTGTGTTGGTGTCTGGTTCCTATAGGCAGCATAGAATCCCAGGTTTCAGCAGGATTAATAAGTTTTAGGAACCCAAAGGAGAGAGTGGAAAAGGGGGTGTATAGAGATAGCACCTGTGCCCATGCAGGTGCACCTCATTTACGTGCCTACCCATACTGTGAAGCAGGGCTAGAGCTTCCCTGTGAGAGACACACGCCTGACAGGTTCTAAGATTCATCCAAATCCATCAGATTGGAGTGCAGCAGAGCCTGGTCAGGAGGCTGGGACTGTTGATAATTAAGACCCTGTTCTCTTCACTCAGTGCTGTCCACAGTGTACCTCTCCAATACTTTCACACTGTCGTATCCTATCTGCAACACTCTGTGGGAAAGACAGTATGAATTGACCTCCCACTTTCACAGAAGAGACCCGAAACTCAGAAAGTCTAGGTCAATTGCCCAAAGTGTTAGCTATGAAGAGGGCAGTACTCAACTCAGAGACACACCCTATTTTCGTCTTTACTGCATGCTACTTGAACCACTGCAAGAAATGTGGGAGCTGTCTGCTCTGCCTGCTGTGGCTGAAAATTCTTATTTCTACTCTTCCTGGGAGCACAAGCTCCAAGGCAGGGGGAGTTTGGTTTGCCCAGCACACAAGAGCTGGTGTCCAGCCTGGGGGTGTCTAAAGGAGCTCCTGCTCACCCCTGTTGGAAACCCAACACTACCCTCCTTCCCTCTTTCTTGGAAGTGCTCTAGAGTTTCTGTGCTCACAATGCATCTCTTTGGAAGGCTGCCCTCTGAGGGTTGCCATGGTGACTATTTTGGTACTGCATGCTAGAAAAAGCTGAGGCACCTGCTGGTCACACCACCAAAACTTGTCTCTCTGAAAAATCAGCAGATGGCATTTGTCAGAAATCCCTACTTCTTGATTAACTTGGGAAAATGAGGAGTGTGTGGCCATACTGATATCCTTTAACCTGGACTGTTCATGTTGGTATGTGGGGGAAAGGTGTTACACAGCTGTGCGTAGACCCCACATGCATCTCTAAAATGATGGATCCTTTCATTTTCCCAGAGAGGGAAAAGGTTTTGGTGATATGGATTCTGCTAAATGAAAATCTGAAGAGTAGCATGATTTTGCTTCCTTTCACGTAGGGAGGGGCCAGTGATGATGTTCAAGGGTCAGTTCTGGAAAGGTCTCCCCATCGCTTCCAGTTAGTCCCTTCAGTGAGTTCTCAAAGATGCCTCATGTTGGGTCCACCTTTTAATTAGATAGAAGGTTCAAGATCCCAGTTTGATAAAATTCAAATTCTGCTACCTATTAATTGTGTAAGATTGGACAAGTTTCCCAGCTTCCTCATTTGTAAAGTAGGATAATAACTATCTCACAAGATTGTAAGAAGGGTTAAATAAAAATAACCATTATTATTATTATATTATTATCATCATCACTATTATTAACTACAGTAAATTTCAACATGAAGGGAATGACCAATTTCTATGCTCACATAATTTTTACATATAACTTACAACTGTGCTTATGAAAATAAATCAAATATTTTCACTGTCTCAACAGACTGATGTTAAAATTGGAGCAACACTTAAGAAATACAACAGAAACTCCTGGGTATACATAGTACAGTGTGTCTGTACATTGTTAACTTACTCTGCTTCTCTAGGTACTTATTTCCCCCATGTCTCACGTCCTGCCTTTCACACACCCTTTTCACAGTTTGCAAACCTATTTGTCCCTAGTCTTACTTAGCAAAGTCAGTCCATAGGTGTGAGCTGGCTTCTGCAAAGTTCATTGATTACCACCTCTGAATTCTGGGTTAGGTACTTTCAATAATCTTCTTATGAGCCCGCAATTCAGGGCTGGAAAAACGAAAGTACTGCTCTTCCCTCCTGAGGTCTTGACAGACATTGCTAATCAAGTACAGCACTCTTCTTACTGAGCTCTGAAGGGCCTGGGAACCTTCCAAAAGACAGTGCTCAAGGTAGCCACTACTAATTGATCAGAGCACAGGAGAGGAAATGTATTTGTCATTTTTGGTGTAGGAGAAAGAATCTGGGACAAAATTCAGAAATCTAACTCTAATGCCAGTTCTGCTTTTAACTAACTGTGTCAACTGGAACTAATAATTTCCCTTTCTGAGGTTCAGTTTCCATATTTGAAATGAGCCAAATTAATTCCTTTTATTTCTAAGTCTCCACAGTCTTACCCATCAGTACCCATCTCTCCACCTCCCACCACATATGCACATACTTTCCCATCAGGTGGGCTTACAATACCCAGCACGGGCTCGGATCTGTTCCTTTCCTGGGGCTGGTCCAAATGATCAGATTTTATCAAATATCCTGGGATGGATGACAGCCAAATTAAACATTCTCAGATGGTTGGAATTACCAAATCATATCTTTTTTTTTTAATGTGGAAAGTCACCTCAGACTATACTCAGTTCAATCTTCCACATTAAAGATCAGAAGACTAGAACAAGAGAGGTCCAGAGACTCCTCTGCGGTCATGCAACAAGTGAGCAACTTGGTCTGGCTCCTGTTTTGGGGACCCATCAAGTATTGTCTTCAGCTTGGGAAAGAGTTTAAGGATCCCAGCTAAGTAAAGGCATGCCAGTGCAGCCACTGACCACCTGGGCTCTCCTGAAGCCCGGAAGGGTATAAGATGTACTTGAGGGGGTCAAAGATATCTTCTGGAGGTCAAAGGTTGAATTAGTTTGGGACTGAGAGGGATCCTGGCCCTTCTCTGTGCCTTCATTCTCATCTTTAAAAAAGAAGTAATTGGAAATCATTCTTTCTTAGATTTAACTAAGAAGCACGATACTTGGAAAGCTAACAAGATTGGCAGTGTGTAGTCTGGATGCCACAGCCTGAAGATTCCAATCCCCCTGCTCTGTGTGGGTTTCAGCATCTACATTTGAAGAAGCAGGGCTACAGGTGATTTGAATTTGTAGCCAGGTTGAGTGAGCTACATGGTGGCTTACCCTCCAAATAGGTACTATGTCCTACTCCCCATGTCCTGTGAATATTACCTTCCTTGGAAAAATAGCTTTTGCAGATGTTAATGCTCTTGAAACAATGAGATCATCCTGCATTCTTTGCTGAGCCCTAAATCCAGTGACAGTGTCCTTTTAAGAGTGAGGTGGAGGGTGATTTAACAGAGGAGAAGGAGGCAATGTGACCCTAGAAGTAGAGATTAGAGTGATGTGTCCCCAAGTCACTGAATACCTACAGTCTCCAGAAGCCAGGCTGGAGTAAAGAGTTGACTCTCCTCTGCAGTCTCCAGAGGGAGGGTGGCACTGCTGATGTCTTGGTTTTGAACTTCTGGCCTTTAGAAATGTGGAAAGCTACATTCATGTGGCTTGAGCTCCACCAATCTGACATTCCTAAGCTAAGGTTAGATGAAAAGTAGAACAAGAAGAATTGCCCTCGGGCCCTTCACACAATGGAAGACTGCAATTTTGGGGTATCAAAAATCTGAGGACCTACTACGCAGTTCCCAGTGTCATTGGCCTGTGCACAGGCATGCTGCTTCTGAGGTCTTCAAAGGTCTCATCTCACAGTGTGGTCTGGAAATGTTTTCTAGTTGGCTGCCTTTAAGTAGGACTCTCAGGCTCCTTGGTGGATTTCCTTGCATCATATAATATTCTTTCACAAATTTGCTTTCTGCTAAAATGAGCTAAAGTGAGTCTATTGTTTATATCAAGAATCCTGACTTGCACACCAATCCTTGAGCAGAAAGGAAATACTAAATATAAATGCCACCTCAGACACTTGTAACTCTCTCTTCACCTTCTCCCTCCTGCCTCTCCTGTGCCAGGCCTGTCAAACTCATCAAAGCAACACATCACTCTGAGGATGGGGGCCCTGTGAGCAGGGATATGCTGGCTCTAAATTCCCACAAAGTGGTGCTGATTGTTTGGAAACCCTTAGAAAGAGCCACTGTTTTTCCATGGGGAGGGATAAGAATTTTGGCTCTGTGAAGGCTACCAGAGGTGTGGCTAACAAGGGTGCCTCCCGCCCGTCTGCCCTGTTTTGGAGTTTGAGCCATCAGTAAAAATAATGTAGCAGAATTTTCACTGGCTTGCGCATGAACTCCAGCATAGAATACTATTGCACTGACTCTCAAGTTGACATACTGTTATTTTTTAGGTCTTTAGAAAGCATTGCACATGGTAATGAGGGTCCTTTACTTCAAAGAACCTTTAATGCAATGGCCAGCTGATCACAGAGAATCCAAAAACAGGCTAAGGGTGTAGCTCAGTGGTATAACACTTTCCTAACATGCAGAAGTTGGGTTTGATCCCCAGTTTGGCAAAAACAAACAAAGGAACAACAAAAACTGAAAGGAAAGAACATAAATGAGTGGGAAGGAAGGGAGGGTAGATGAAGAACAGCGTCATCAAAAGAAAGCTTAAGAACATCTACAGCAGGTTCTCCTTAATCAAGCTCCTCATATGGCAACTGTTTACACAGAGGATCTGACTGTGAATCCAGTGAGATGGGGGTGATAGTATAGCAGCAACTCTGATAAACCTCAGCTCAAGTGCCGACTCTGGTACTGAGACATGTGCCTCCAGCACATGGGCAAATTCTACAACCTGTCTGAACCTTGGTTTGCTTTGTATTGTACATGCTATGCATACCCAGCCTGTTCTGTGTTCTCATGATCTCAGTCACTGTGTTCTACGAAGTCTCTGGGAATGCTGCACTGGCAAATATTGAGCCACTTCTCCTAGGAGAAATACAGGGTTAGATTCCAGCCACTGGTGACATTTTTCTCACTGTAAAACATAACCTTTTCTGTGTGCTTCTGTTTAAAGACACCTGGTTTAATATTACAGCTGATTCATTAACTTTGAATTCAGGCCAACAGTACTACAACTCATACCCAAATGAAGCTTATCTAACACTTGTATTTTTCCTGTAAGGCATGTAACAGTCTCCTTAAGCTTACTTTAGCACATTTCCTGGGGCCCGTTTTAAACAATGAAATCACCAACAAAATAAGTCCGAAAATGTGCAAAGCATCATGCTAAATAGACCTCAAAAGAGTACTGTTTTATGGCAAGAATGCTGAAGCAGGAAGGCAGAGTTGCCTTGTTTGACATCTGCTAGAATGTGTGCATTTGATAACTCAAAATTTTCACTCTTCTGTCCCTGTCTGCAAGTGATTGCAAAATGAGGATTGATTTTAGGGGTTACAGATAAATCCTAATAACTAGGCAAATATAGAATCTGTGAATAATAAGGGTTAACTGTGTACAAACATAAATATACATTGATACTTACATTGCTTGTTTTTTTGTTAGGACCAAATTCACAAGAAATCAGATGGTTGACCAGAAGGCACCGTACAGATTGTTGTAATGGCTACATATGCATCAGCTTAGTGGTCTCTGCTCAGCTGAGAGGTCACTTCTCTCTGGAAGTTGTGCACCAAAGGTAAAATAGAACCAGTTTCTGAGGGGGCTGGGTAGGGAGGAAGGCAAAGAAAGGGGAACTTTGCTTTATTCAACTCCTCCCCTCAGCCAGAATGCAAGGACACACAGCGTCTTTGTCAATGTTAGGATTTGCATCCAGGACCTCTCGTGCCACAGTGAACAGTCTTATCCCCTAGAATATACAAATACTATATCTAATCACATCATCACTGAAATAAAAACATGTTACTCAAAAATTCCTGGAGGGAATTTGGGGACCTCTGGCAATACATCTCTGCACCCTCTACCTCTGTCAGAGAAGCACTGCTTTAATGGTGTCTTTCCAAAGTGTGCTAAAAATTGGAAATTTCTTTTCTGCATCTTTTACGCCTGTGTCCCAACACCTAGAAGATGGCAACCTGGGGGTTCCAAAATGCTGGCTGCATCTGTTGAAGACTTGTTTGGGGATTGTGTGAGCTGAGAATGAGCTGGTTCCTGCAGGAGTCGGGGTGGAGACATGGGTAGGGGTTGACAAACGCAGCAGAGAGCAAGAAAGAAGCTCCTGAAGTGGGGCTACTTTCTGATGGCTGTACTCCAGCATGTGAATTTATGGACACTGGGTTCCATGCAAAGGCAGGAGTTCCTACAACTAGCAACCTTAGGAGACCACTTACTTCACAAACTGTTGCCAAAGGCTCCCTGTATTCCAGGATCTGTACATGTGGTAAGGCATCCTGAAATTAGGATAGTCACATTCTGTTTCCCTTAGGAGAGACAATTGGACCTGGTGGTTGAGAGTATGTGGTCTGGAGCCTGGCTGGCTAACTGCCTAGATTCAAGTCCCTGATTTATTTGGACAAATTGCTTAACCTTTCTGTGCCTCTGATTCCTAGGTTGTAAAATGGAAGAAATCCTAGTTCTTACTCTATGGAGTTGATATGAAATTAGATGAGATGGGTTAGTGCCTGCGAAACCTTCAACCAGCACATGTCATGTAATAAGCATTCATTAAGTATCAGTTGTTATTAACTAAAGTTGGTCAGTTCTACGTGAGAGCAAACAGGCCAGTGGCACATGCTTCCACAGGCAAGAAAGATGGGATTTTCAAGTATCATACTGATTATGTATGGTTTCTACCTTATGAATTTACTTTCCCAAATGAACTCCTCCATAGAAGTAACCCCACTGAGTTATTATTGGTAGCAGTAGTATTAATAGCAACAGATATTAATTACACATGTATATTTTAGGCCACACTGCTAATACTTTATACATTTAAGAATTAATTTCATAACAATTAGCATTAATATTAATTTCATTTTCACATGAGGAAATTTACAGACAAGTAAAAGAGAAGTACTGGACAGCAAAACAACTTAGCTAAAGTTACAGCTGACACCTGGCCAAGTGGGAGGTGAACTCAAGTTGCAGGAGTATAAATGCTGTCTTGATCAGTAAGCTGTTCTGTCCTCAGGGAATGCACAGTTTACTGGTGCTGCTGGCAATTTTAAAGAAATAACTGCAGCAATTTGGAAAGGTGCTAGAAGAGGTGACATAGTAATTAAGCTGTTCACACACCTGTCTTTACCTTGGCTCTCTTGTTGATGTCTAGGTGACAGGGACCAGATCTTACCCAGCTTGGTTTGCTTTACACAGGAAAGACGCTTACTATTTGCTGGTTTGGTCTGATTCAAGAGAGATGTTTCAACTCTTAGATGGCAACTCATGTCTGAGCTAATGATTTCTCTAACGTGTTATAAGCCTGAAGGGTATGTGATTGTTTCTGAAGTTTGAGCCAGAAGTGACAGTGTCTTTTTAAGGATGTAAGAATACTCAAAATAGGACTGATGTGTACAGCAGGCAAATTTGCTAAGTGTGGACTTATTTGGTTTCTGGATCATATACAACTGACTACCTCAAACTCTGGTAAGCTTTGCAGGGCTCCTAGTTATCCTGAGTCCCTAAGTGGTGGACTGATGATGTAAAATAAGCAGGCAGCTTGTATCTCTTCAATCTCCACATACTGCCTTTCGCATTAAGCCCTGACTCTGCTCATTGAGGACGGAGGATTCAGATGAGCCGGGAATTGGCAAACACAGCAGAGAGCAGGAAAGAGGCTCTGCTTCTGCCGGGATGCACCCAAGATGGGGAGCTACCGCCATCTACTCCACCTGTGGGAAATTCTAGCCTCAGGAGCACTAAGTGAAGGCTGCTTTGCTAATGCTTTCTTCCACCTGTCTTGACTCCTCAGCCCAGGTTAATGTTCATAAAGAGTGTGCCAGGATTCAGGGCACGTGTTCCATGCCCCAGACTGGTCTGTTTCCTGGAGAATTTTCTGGTTCAGGAATGAGGACAAGGCAGCCATCACAACATCTCTCCTAGAAATCCAAGTATGCTGAAAGGATGTTGCAGGACTGCAGAAAACATTGGGCCACCCAGGACCCAGAAAGCTCCATGGAAAGGTGGAATTTAAAGGATACTTTCTGGATAGTTAGATTTGCAACAGAGGGAAATGGAAGAAAGACACCATGGTGCGTTGCAGCACAGAACAAGTAGGTGGAAGGAGAGACAGAGAAAGGAAGGTTAGCACTAGTCTGATTACAGATCAGTCTTGCCCAAGAATTGGACTAAAAACAGGTCCTCTAAATGGACTTCTACAGAGACCCACAAGGTCTGGATTGTAAAGGCCAATCCAGAAAGTTGTAATGTGATCTCTTATTCCCTAAGGTCAAATAAAAAGATGGTGACTGCCTAGCCAAGGCGGGTTGTTGCTCTCATCCCTGGAACAGTTCTCTGGAGCCAGTGACTCCAGGAAAAGATGGAGAGACTTGGGCTGTGTGAGGATCTCTAAAAGAAGGGATATTCTGTCCCCCTTCTCTGAGATAGATGCCTAGCTGTCCATAGGAAGAGCAGTGGAAGGATAAACTGGGGTGCTGTGGCCTCTGACTGTCTAAGAGGGATATCATCATCTTTCTTTGATGGAACCAGCTAGGGAGAGGCCACAGTTTTATTGAGAATAGTCTACTATCCAGGCTTGGACTGTCCATCAACTCTTTAAGAATGTTAAGCTAAAGTCTTGTTAGACTTTGAACATTTCAAGCATAAGGCTCTCAATAAGAAGCTGCAATGGTATTAGTCATTTTATGACTGCATCATGACAGTGTGGCATGACATTAGTATTCCAAATGTACCCACTTCAGCCCCTTAGGAACAGTGTTATTTGATTAAGGAGTCCATGTCCCAAATTAGGATTTCCCCTAGGATTCTTACTAAGATCTACAAATGATGAGTTCAGGCAATTGTATGTCTTCCTGTAGATACAGGAGAAAATGTGTGAGATATGGATGGGAAACAAGAAGAGAGAAATGGCAGAAAAACCAATGGAGAAAGGGAAGAAAGTATCATAATTGCCCAGAAGAAAGTCTGATAGGGCTGGACCTGGCAGGGCAGTGGAGAAGAAAGGTTCAAGAAATACAGTTGAGGCTGAACAATGACTTACGAGGGGTGAGATGAATTTCAGCTACAGAAGTCCCTGGTAAGAAGGTGGGGCACCTGTTCCACGATAGTAAGATGAAAGCTTCTCACCTAGTTGGTTTTACTATCTTTGTAAAATAAGAAACATCATCCACTGGGAGTTAGATGCTGGATAGATGTGGAAGAGGAAGAAAAGATTATGTTCAAGAAGCACAGCTGTGAGGCCTAGGTATCGGGATAAAGGGTAGAGACCATAGCAGGTAGAGCTGATACATTGGCCAGCTTTCCATCATTATGACAAAATACCAGACAGAGGTTACTTATAAAGAAAAATCTATTGGGTCTTGTTGTCCTCATTTTAAAAGTTCAGATCCAAGGGCTGGAGATTTAGCTCAGTGGCTTCAGTGCCTGCCTGGCAAGTGCAAGGCCCCAGGTTTGATCCCTGGTAACCACATACATCAATACCGGGTATGGTGACTCACGCCCACCAGCACTCAGTGCCACATACTACAGTGCCAGGCGTGGTGGCTCAAGCCTGCAATCCCAGCACTTGGGAGGCAGAGACAGGAGGATTGCTGAGTTCCAGGCTTGCCTGGGCTACATAGTGAGCTCAGGGCCAGCCTGAACTACAAAGTGAGACCCTGTCTCAACAAAACAAAACAAAACAAAACAAAACAAAACAAAACAAAACACAAAAAAGTTCAGATCCAAGATTGGGTAGCCTGTTGGTTTTGCCTTGATAAATTATAGATGGCAATGAAGTGAAGGGTGGAGAAAGGAAACTGAGGCCCATAATCGCCTCAAAGCATGTACCAAATGAACTAAGGGCTTCCTGTTGGGCTCCACCTGTTAAGTGTCCACAGCACCTCTTAATATTGCCACTCTAGGACAAAATTTTACATGTGGGCCTTAGGAACTCTCACGTAAACCAGAGCCACAGATTTTGGGGATTCTTGCAGTTGTGGCCCTCCCTGTTCCACCTCCACTCCCCTCTTGTCGGCGTAGGAGAAAAGTACTAGGTACAGAGTCCAAGTAGAGCACAGGGAGTGGGCCTGGGTCACTCCAGGGGCTTGCCAAAGGCAAAAAAGATACGTAAGTCATCACAGCAAGGTCTTCATCAGGAGCACAATGGAAAATGAGAGGAGCAAAAATGCCCAACAAAGGAGCTGCTGTGGGCTCTGTGTCAATTCACTGTTTCCTTCCTTTTCTCCATTTTGTAGGCATGTCCATTTTTAGAACAGTCGAACTGGAAAGGATCATGCCGTCAAAGACTCACGTTCTACAGAGGGAAGAGGTGAACTCATTCCAGAGCCAGGGGTGCTCCCGTAGAATGAGCAGGGTCACATGGGAACACTTCAGCTAAACATTTCATTCCTGCAGGGGGACCAGGCGATCTCCCCAGGGAAGCTCCTGATTCGGGTGGCAGGAAACTCTTCCTGCCATCTGCTAGTTCCCAGGGCTTTTGCTGCAGGCTGGAGCAGCAATGGTGGATGGGGTGCTCTGGATCGCCTCCAATCCTGCCCACGCAGCCTGCCTCACCCTGTACGTTATTGCCTCCTTTACCGGGGCCCTGGCTCCCTGCTGGACTTCTTCTACGCACAGCACACGCCCACACTGGCTTCCAGCTGTGGCTGCCCTGGGAATGGTCTTCGAGGGTGGAAAGCTCTTAAGATACTTTATTGGGACTAGAATTTCATTGTGGAAAATCTCCTCAGGCTCCAACTGCTGACTCATCCCTTGAGCCTTGTCCAGGAAATCAGTTTCCAAGATCGCACAAACTCACATGCAGAAAAGCTATCAATATGTTCACATTTGTATCCATGTCAATCTCCTTGCCTTATTCCTTGATATAATGAGTTATCTAATTATGGTGACATCTGTTGAGGAGAAATCTAGCTTCCCTCTCCCCACTCAGAACCCGGTGCAGGGCTCTTTTAGGGGAGATCACATGCTGCAGGGCTTGTGTGGGGGAGGCTGAACTCCAACAGGAATCAACTGAGGCTCTCACATGGCTTTTGTTGTGCTCAGCACCCGGTCACTCGGTGTGGTCACTAGGACCATGTCAGAGAAGGACTGACGTGCACACAGGGCCTATATGAGAACCATGGGCTCAGTGACCACCTCCTCCGTACTCTTGGCCCAGGCTGACTGAGAAGCCCAGAGAGAAGAAAGAACACACACTTGTTGTTACACTTTTTGTCTGTTCATCAACACATGTGATTTATTTTAACCTGGAAGTGAATTTTCAGTGAGTTGTCACCATGTGACCTGGAAATAAAAGGACTTACAATTCCTCCTCTTTTATGTCAACATTTTCCAAAACTAGATTGTAAGGCTTGGTTAATATTCGCTCATTTGTCCAATAAATATTTATTTGTTGAACACCTACTAAGTTCCTGGGGGTCCTGAGTCAAATAAACATGTGGTCTTTGGAAAATTCAGTGACATGGATGATAGCCCCAAGAGGCAAATGGTGCCAAGAGTTGGAGAGGGTTCTGAGAGAGTGTTAGAACACAGGGCCATCTGGTCTACATCTCCCGTTTCGCCATAGCCTCTAGGCATCTTTAGAAGCCACAAAGTCTTCACCTCTTCCTTGGATCTCAAAGACATTTGTCATGAAGTACCTCAATATGCCAAACCACAGACGTGGCAGGGTCACTGACTTTCCACTGAACTTGGACACATTCTGCTGATGCTTCTCATTGTTTCTTTTTCTGGGAAGATTCTAAACAGATTTGATTCATGTTTTCCAGTGTCCTGTGTCTTTGGGGTAGGCACGGTTGCCACATGTACTTCTGACAGAACTTTTCTTCATGATCTATTATCTAATTAAAAGAGGAAAGTGAGGACCCACCCCGAATTCAAAGCCTGGCTGGGTTTGATCAGATCTTCTCCATGTCCTAATACTCATTGTCCTTTGCAAGTATATTTTCAATTAAAAATTCTTATACTCATTGTTTTTCTAGGGAACTCCTCCTGGCGCATGGCATAGTAACCAACAAATAAGACTAATGATGCCAATAATAGAACTTTAGGACTACACAAGATCTTTAAAATCATTTAACTCTCTCCTTGTGCAGGTGGGTAAACAAAGGAAGAACTGAGTCTCTAAAAGCAAACGGGGCTTTCCTTGTGCTCCTTCTTACTTAGAACCTTAGGATATTATCATATCATTACACAAGTAGCTTTTTTCTTAAAAAATGTAAGTATCCTTGCATACCAATAATATTTTGCTTATAGCACCATAGTTAAATTGTATGCCAAAGACTATATTTGTCTCTTGGTATGTATTGGGGGGATTTGTTCCAGGACCCTCATGGACCCCCAAACCTGCAGATTCTCAAGTGCTTTATGTAAAACAGCATGATACTTGTGTAATAATTACATACAGTCTTCCTCATACCCTAAGTCATCTCTAGATTACTTATAGTACCTAGTACAATGAAATACTATGGTCCTAGTCACTTTCTCATTGCTGAGACACAATACCTGGCACCCACAGCATAAGGAGGAGGTTCTTTTGGCTCCTCGTCACTTGCAGTCCGGGATTGTCTGGTTCCTAAGCAGAAGCAGCATGGCAGATGACATAGCTGAGGAAAACTGCTCACATTGTGGTGATCAGGAAACAGGAAACACAGGAAGGGGAGGAAAGGAGATATACTTTCCTTCAGGGACCCACTTTTCCTGGGCAGGCTCCACTTTCTAACAGCACACACAACTGCTGCACTCAACAGTAGGTGATTCCACGGATGAGCACAGCACCCTCATGATGAAATCAAATCCCGCAAGCCCCATGTGTGGCCCTTGGGGGATGTTCTTATTGTAAGCCATATACTCTGTAAATAGTTGTTGTATTGTATTCTGTAGGGAATAATAGTTTGAAAAACATATTTAGTATAGAGGCAGTCATTATAGGCTTAATTATATTGTATGTGTCAGCAGTAATACAATTTTTTTTTGAGACAGGGTATCACTTTGTAATTCAGGCTGGGCCTGAGCTCAGAATGTTGCCCAGGCAAGCCTCGAACACAGTAATCCTCCTGCCTCTGCCTTCTGAGTGCTGAGATTACAGGTGTGAACCACCATGTCTGATATTGTTGTATGTGGTTACTGGGGATCAAACTCAAGACCTTCCACTTGCTAGGCAGGCACTAGAACCACTGAGCTAAATCTCTGGCCAACAATACAAAATTTTTAACCCAGGGTTTCTTAAGCTCTTGAATATGGAACCCACAAATATGGTAGGTAAATGTAGATTCATTCATTCCATATTTGTTGATTATGCACTATATTAATGCATTTTGCTACCTACTGTGAGGGAATGAATGAGACACAATCTTGTCCTCAAAGGAGTAAATTTAGTGGGGCATTTTTGAGCAAGCTTTTTTTTGAGTTATTTTATTTATTGGTACATTATATATACACATCACAATTACGCTCAATATTGAGAACTTGTACCAGTATATGAACTGACTTAATTCTCATTTTTCCCCTGCCCTACCCATGCTACAACACCCCCACCCCTATATGCACAAACTTTGCCTTCTTTTTTTAGCATCATTTTTCTTCTTTCCCCTCATTACTTACCCCTATACACCATTTTCCTTTGAACATTTACTATTTTACAGTATCTATCATGCATTCTAGAACTCATTTACAACTTCAGTTTTCATACCAGAGAAAAGAAAAAAATATTTACTCATTTGTGACCTATTTATTTCATTTATTAGTATGTCCTTAAGGTCTGTCCATTTGAGTATAAAAGACTCAAACTCACCATACTTTATGGAAAAGTAATACTCAATTTTATTTAAAAAGCCACATCTTCTTTATCCTGTCTAGAGAAGTTGGGCATTTGAATTGTTTCCAAGATTTAGCTACCACAAACTGAGCTGCTATAAACATGGGTGCATATGTGTCACTGTGATATGAATCTTGTAATTCTTTTGTGTATATCCCCAGCAGGTGAATAGCAGGGTTAAATGGGACCTCTAATCCTAGTTTTCTGAGGAATCTCCACACTGATTTCCATAGATGTTGTACCAGTCTACATTCCCACCAACAGTGGAGAAGGGTTCCTTTTCTCCACAGCCTCACTGGTACTCTCAGGAGACATTGGCTTAGGGAAAGACTTTATGAACAAAACCTCTATAGCATGAGAACTAGCAGAAGAAATCAACAAGTGGAATCTCATCTTATTGAAAAGCTCCTGCACAGCAAAAGAAACCACTGGTAGAGTGAAAAGGCAACCAACAATATGGGAAAAACTCTTTACCAGCTATTCCTCAGGCAAAGGGCTACTATCTAGAATATATAAAGACCTTAAAAAAATCAGCCCTCCAAATTTAAAGACCCAATTCAAAGATGGGCCTCTGAAATGAACAGACGCTTTTCAGAGAAAGATATAAAAGCAGCTAAGAAGTATATGAAGAAATGCTCAATGTCACTGGTCATTCGAGAGATGCAGATGAAAACAATACTGAGATTTCACCTCATTCCACAAAGAATAGCTGCTATTTTGAGCATGCTTTTAATTCCAGTACTTTGAGAGGCTGAGGCAGAAGATTTTAAATTCAAGTCCCATCTGGGTAACTTGGCAAAACTGTTTTAAAAAACGCTGGGGATATAACTCAGTGTGAAGACTCTGGGTTCAAGTACATCAGAAAAAAGAGGGTCAGATTTATTTGAGCTAGTGCATAGATAGAACTGTGATTCAGGTACAGAAAGTTCAGTGGTAGGGTAAAAAAGCAATCATTGAAATTAAAAAGGCACATTTGAAAAGTTTGGCAGCTCTGAGCTGGAAAGTTGTCTTCCAGGTGGGAGCATCAAGGAAGGCTTCTTAGAGAAGGTTGGACCCAAGGTGAGGTTGGTTTAGCAAATGAAGATATAAAGGGCCAATTTGGTGGCTTTCAGTGTGGGGGTGGCCATAGGAGGTAATGGCCTCAGGGCAATATAGTCATGGGCACAACAGTGGAATGTGTTTTCTGAGCATGCATTTCAGAGCAGTTTCTTTACGCTTAACACTCTCCCGCTCCTACCAATCCCTCTATGTATTTTGTCTGGAAAGATATAAGATAAAGTTATTCTTAAAACCTTTTAGCAGGGGGCTGGGGATTTAGCTCAAGTGGTACCATACCAATTTTGGACACACAAGGGCTCAAGTCTGATCCCTGGTACTGCAAAAACAAACAAACAAACAAACAAACAAACAAACAAACAAACAAAAAGACCTTTTAGCAGCTTTCCGACATCCTCAGGATTCATTGCTGACCCCTACACCTAAAATTCACCTCTCCCTCCTCCACTCACATCCATTTGTCCATTCGTTCCACTTCTTTACCTTCTTGCAGATGAATTTCCATTACTCAGACAAAATCCCTTTGTTCAGGATTACCACTTTTCTAGAATGGCTTTCAAGTGTGTCTGCAGTCCACACCTATATGTCTAGCTTACACATCTCCAGGGAAACATCCTTCTCTAGACAATTCTTGGGAATTCAGGAGCACATCTTATACAAGGCCAGCCCTGTGTGATTGCTCTCCAAATCTTCTGAAAGAAGAATGTCGTGATTTGAAGATGGTTTGAGTGTGTTCCTGTAAGGTCTCCCATAAGCAGAAGGGTTGGTTCTGGTGTGGCAACATGGAGGTGGTGGTAGGGCCTAGTGAGAGTGATCAGGTCGTGGGACACTGCCCTTGGAAAATATCAATGGAAATAACTGGCCTTGGAAAATAACAAGGGTTAGCAGACTATGCCCCCAGCTCTGAAGAGTGTACAGGTGGTTGTAAAGTGCTTGGCATTTCTGTGTGTAACTGTGTTCCTCCCCATTTTTCTGCTGTGTTGTGACACAGCTGGGTGGACCCTGCCACAATGCCAGTGATATTGCATTTGAACACTGTGGCCACCAGAATTATGAGCCAGAAAGACCTTTTTGGTTTATAAAATACCCAGTGTTGCACATTCCATTATGGCCATGCAAAACAAATTAAAACAGAGAGAAATTCTTTTTTTCTGGCTCAAGCTACTTCCTCTGGTCAGATCCAAGTTGAGCTCTCCTCTTTCAGCAATTTGGCCACTTATCTAACAACGTTTTGATCTTCATGCTTTCACCCAGCTCAGTGGTGCATCCTTGATCTTGTCCCTGAAGAGCCTCACCATGCTCCTTTATTGCCACAGGGAGTTTGGAACAGAGTGCCATATCTGGGCTTTGCAGAGCTGATTGTTTTGTTCTGATGTGGGGTTTTTTTTTTGGCATCAGTACGATGGAGCATCAACCAAGTGTGTGATGTGCATCATACAGTGCTCTTATGAAAGGAGTAAACAGTGCAACGTGCAAGCGGCTGTCATTTGTCTGAAAACGTCTCCATTCTGAGAATTGCAGACTGAAGAGAAGAGCTGTCAATCAGCAATCTTGAACATTGCTAAAACTGGCAAAGACTCTTTTCAATCGTTTCTAAAGAACAGAGTACAAACTTCTGGACCAGGTCTCTAAAATCAAAGTCGCCCAAGAGCTCATTAATCAATCAACCAACCAACCAACAAACCAACCAATTAATTCAGTAAATATTTATGGATCATCTACCATGTGCCAGGCATTTTGGTAGGGGATGCAGAGAAACCTGAAAAAAAACCCAACAATCTTTCCTCTCTCGGAACTTGCATTTTAGAAAGTAAATAACAAGGGTTAGCAAACTATGCTCCAGGTCAAATCCAGCTTGCTGTCTGTTTTTGTAAATAAAGTTTTATTGGAATGTGTCCATGCTTATTTATTTACATACTGCTTGTGGCTGTTTGCTCATTACCATAGCAGAGTTGAGTAGTTGTGATAGAGACCGTATGGCCTGCAAAGTCTAAAATATTTACCATCTGGCCCTTTATTAAAAAAAAATTGCCAACCTATGGCCTAGAAAAATAAGGATGTTACACATCAGGTGATGATTCAGGTGAGAAGGTAGAAATGATGAAAGAGTATCCAAGGAGGTGTCACTGATAATGTGACCTTGGAGGAAAGATCAAATGGAAGGAGGGAGCAAGACACAGGATACATGTAACTGAGGAGAGAAGACTTGGCGAAGGGAAGAAGCAATTGTAGACCCCCAAATCATGAACTTGCTGTGTTCAAAGACATCAAGCAAGCCTGTGAACTTGAATTCCAGTCAACAATGGGAAGGAGAAACAGAGATGATAAAAGGCTAGACTACGGTGGACCTGAGAGCCACAGCATGGACTTCAGTGTAAAGCCACTGTAGGTTTAGGGCAGAAAATAGTCTAGCTCGTGTTTGTCTAATCTCTTTGCTGCCTAGAGAAAGAGACAGGGTGAAAAGTGGAAGCAGAGTAGTGTGCTACTGCACTAGTCCAGATGACAAGTGTCTTGGACCAGGTTCAAGGGTCTAAGGGGAGAGGTGGTCCACTTCATGACGGATTCTGAAGATAGAACCAATATCATCTGCTGGTAGATTGGGCATAGAGTTAAAGAGACTATGATTTTAGGCCTGAGTACTTGAAGAGTGAGGTTGCCATGTATGAGCTAAGAGAAGCGCCTTGGGAGGTGAGGGACTGGACATCAAGGTTTCTGCTCTGAAAGCACCAAGCTGGAGCAGTAAGTGGAGATGTGGAACAGGTAGCTTTTTTCAGTGCTTCTCTGTCCTACCTGCTCTTGGCAAATAGGGCCTGCATGACCAGAGTCCCGCTGACCTTCAGCCTGTGTCCTGCCCCTTTACTCCTCAGCCCCATCTTCCCACAAGCAGGCTCCACCGTTTGGACCTTTCCCCAGAGCCCTTCCATACTTCCTGTGGCAACTTAAACATCACCTTATGAGAGGAGACCTGGCTGGGCTACCCCTCTGCGGCAAGCCTCTTTCCGTGGCAGTTCACAGAAGCCCCTGTATCTTACCTGCCTTCTGCTTTTTCTACTGCTCAGCTCTTGAGTTAATTTGTTCACTTGTCTTTCATCTATTTTTCTAGGCCCTTCTGTGCCCCACAAAACTGGAAGCCATGGACAAAGTGTTAATACATGGGAAGGTAATCTGGGTCTGTTTTGTTTCTCATTTTATTCCTATGCCCTGGCATGGTCTTTGTCAAAGACTTCTAATTTTTTCCCTCTTTTAGCCTGAAAGCCATTCTGTATGCTGAGATCCTGGGCTGAAACCCAGGATGTGTGCTCATTTGTGTGTGTCACATGGTTGAGACAGGTGTGACTCTAGGTAACCAGGGCAGAGAAACCTCAGATTGTGGGCTCCTCTCGACAATAGTCTCCTTGGTTAAACTGGACTCATCTCTATGTTCCAGAATGTCAGAGTTTCAGAATATACAAAGTCTTGTAATACTGAGGTGGAAGTAAAGGTGAAAAGAAGAAAAATAATAATACCTACATAAGATGGTCAATACTTCATTTTCTAAATAAGGATACACACACAGCTATTTTGTTAGACAGATACAAGAGCAAACAGTCTTCCAAATATCTTAGTATCATGCAATCAAAGTTTACTTTTCAGGGCCAAAGATTTAGCTCAGTGGTTCTGGCATCTGCCTAGCAAGTGCAAGGTCTCTGGTTCCATCCCCAGTAACCACATACAATACTGGACTTGGTGACTCACGTCCACCAACAATCAGGACCACACACCACAGTGCCTGGCATGGTAGCTCACACCTGTCATCCCAGCACTCAGGAGGCAGAGGCAGGAAGATTGCTGAGTTCGAGGCTTGCCTGGGCTCCATAGTGAGCTCAGGGCCAGCCTGAACTACAAAGCGAGACCTATCTTAAAAAAAAAAAAGTTTATTTTTCACTCATGCCTCCTGCCTAATATGGTTGGCAAGGTCATGGGCACAGGGATTGCAGGCTGAGGGAGCCTCCATCTTTGCACATATTTCCGTGACCTCCAAGGCAGGAAAATGGAATTGAGGCAGACTGTCCACCGACTTCTGCCCGGATAAGACATTTTCCTTTTACCTCTGTTTCATTGCTCAACACAAATCTCTCAGGCAGACCTCATTTAAGTGGGGACCAGGGTGACAAATCCCCCCATATACCTAGGAGGTGAAAGAGTAGTAAGAGGTATGAATCACATCCACAGTTCTGGAAGTTATCATTGATGATGATATACATTTTATAAAGGAAAAATCATTTAATGCCCCTGACAATAAAAGACAAAATTTCAGTTTGAATGAAGGAATTTTACTCAAAACTTACTTTTTGTTTTTTTTTTTCACTTTTACCATGAGCTGAATAAATTATCCTAGGATGATTCTGGCCCAGAGTTCGGTGTTGCTTAGTCTGTGACCCGCTGGAGTGGTGCCGTCTCCTCACCTTTGCATGGGGCCCAGCCCCGCCACGTCTCTCTCCCTGAAGTCTTCCCGTATCTATCCTCCCGTCTTTCAGGGGGCAGCCCAGATGCGGCTCAGGAATTCTTGGGCTTTTAGTTTTCAGGGGAGACTTGAAAGATATCTCCACTTCTCCTTCCTATTGTCTGTTTGTTTGATTGTTATTTATTTGAGACAGTGTCTTCCTTTGTAGTTCAGGCTGGCCCTGAGCTCACTATGTAGCCCAGGCAAGCCTCGAACTCAGCAATCCTCCTGCTTCCGCCTCCCGAGTGCTGGGATTACAGGTGTGAGCTACCATGCCTGGCACTGTGGTATGTGGTACTAATTACTGGTGTGCATGAGTCATCTTCCTGCCTCTGCCTTCCAATTGCTGGGATTACAGGTATGAGCCACCAAGCCTGGCACTGTGCTGTGTGGTACTGATTGCTGGTGGGCGTGAGTCACCACACCCAGCATTGTTGTATGTGGTTACCAGGGACTGAACCAGGGACCTTGAGCTTGCTAGGCATGTGCTGGAACCACTGTGCTAAATCTGTGGCCCCTTCCTGCTGTCTTTTTTGGTGATAACTTAAATTGCCCAGCATTCCGTAATTTGTTTAAAATATTCTTTTATTACATACTTTCTCCCTTGAATCTCACTGACAGCGTGCAGCTCAGAGGTTAGGTACTTACCTAAGGTCTCACAGTTCCCAAATCAATCAGATGTTCGGATGGCAAATACTGAAAGACTGGCTGAAACAATAGAGGATGTATTCTTAATGTAATTGAAGGTTTGGGGTAATGCGGTCCTCAGAGCTGGTTGACTTAGCAGTTCAGGGCTATCACTGAGAGCCTTTGTCCCCTTCCCTGGATCCCAGTGGTGCCTCCGTTTCAGGGGTCACTTTCAAACCACTTTCTGTGCTGGGAAACAAGGTTATCCTCGTCCACTTTGGTCTAGCCTGCGAACCAGAGATGTCACTGTACCGAAGGCATCTGGAATATGGGTTGTGTCCATGCTAGTATGGAAGAGACAGAGATAGGATTTATACTCTGCTCTTTCCCAACATCACAGACATGACCTTGTTCACTGTTGCTCTCTTTTGTTTGGTCAGGAAGGTTTATCATGTTATAAAATAACAGCAGTGCTGGTAGAGAGATGGCCCTTAAAAATGTGCTTTGGATGTGTACATATTTCAAAATAATATATTTTACATAATGAGTATGTACAATTTATATTTGTTAATGAAAAAATAAAATAGAAAAGAAATGAGTGTGGTGCCAGGTTAAGTGCAAGAAAGCGGATAAAGCCTTGTTTGACATAATACCAAAAACACATTGGAACAGTAGAACACTGGCACATTTTAAAAACTATTTATTCTGTGCTAATTAGTCTATTTAAGTGTCTCTACTTCTTAGTAAAAAAAAAAAAATATATATATATATATTTTAGAAAAATAATCCAGTTCATCCAAACCTTCAAGCTTATTGTTAATATTATGTTGTAATTTATAAATTAAAACATTTTCACATGTAAAAATTTATTTTTCTTACCAAATGGATAAATGTACACTGCCTTCAAAATAAGAGCTGAAACAATTTTTACAGGCTGTTCATATTCTTTCTCTACTTCTGCCCCAAGTCAGAGGCAAGATGCCTCGAAGCTGGAGCGGAGGTACAGAGTGGCCTCGGTGCATGGAGCCGCGGGGTACTCATTTGTATGACAAATGGACAGTGTGAGTTCAGAGGAGGAGCCTAACTGGAAAGTCAAGGGGAGGGTGGCTGGGCAGATGAATGGGTTCTACTCTAGCCCCAGCCAACAGTGATGAGGATACAGAGGCTGAGGCATGTGGAAAAACCTATCACTGGCGTCCCTGCAGAGGTGGTGGAAACGCTCAGAAACAGACAGGGGGCAAGAGACTAGAGGCTGGTCACACCACGGAAACCCAGAGAGGTGAGTCTGGAGGTGGGAGTCTCAGGGCAGTGACAAGCCAGCAAGAATTTGACAGCATCTGAAGCTGGCTGGAGCATAAGATGTGCCATTAGATTTAGAGTCTGAAATCTGTTGGTGAACTCAGCAAGAGCTGTTTCCATGGAGAAGCAGGGTGAAAGCCAGCATGTCCTGGTCTGAGGACCAGAAAAGAGGTGAGGATGTATAGATGGCAAGTTACAGAGATGTGATTATTTCACTGGGTGATGTGATACAAGCCACCTCAAAGATAGCCAGGAACCTTTCCAAACAACAGTGAGGAAGGGAAAATAACTGTGTTACAAAAAACTGCTCAAAAGCTTGACAGTCACACCGTGTGTTAATCTAAATGAGAGATGGACAAAGCCTTTCAGGAAAGTAGCAGCATGGCAGCAGATTGGGGACTTGGGGACGGCCACCGTCATCACCAGGCTGCCGGCCTCTGCCCTGAGGGCCACAGACATGGAGGGCAGCTTACAGAGCAGCTTTCCCCTTAGCCCCACGGAGGGCTGGGAGTGCCAGCCCATGCTTGCACTGCCCTCTGAGCGGACACTGCCTTCTCTATTCCTAACCATCACACAGCACCAAGGCATGGTGGCATTCCTGCGCCATAGCTTCTCAGTGTCCATAGGAGTTGAAGACTGTAGGCCCCAGGTGAGCTTGCAGCTAGTCCAGCCAGCACTCAGCCTCAGTCCCTTGTTTCTGGCTTAGGTAGCCAGCCTGACTGTTAGTTATCAGACCTGTGGCTATTAACTGGAGCCCAGTCTATCTGCACATGTGCCAATGGATGCCCAGGTGAATTCACTGCACTCTTCCCCACCCCTGGAATAATCCTCAGCAAAGACAGAGGAGCTGTGTATCCACATCCCAGCTCTGCCACCAGTTAGACAGCAAACTCAAGGGCAGCTCTGAAGGGCAATATCAATACTCCCCAGCAGGCTTACACTCCATTTGGCTGCAGTGATGACTGACCTCCAAATACCCTCTATTAGTTTCTTTCCTTGTCCCTTAATTTTTTTTTTTTTTTTTTTTTTTTTTACTTTCTGTTTTCTGGGATCACTTCTTAAGTAAGCTTTTTGGAATGGCCTTCTTCTGATGCCACACCAGCTAAGATGGAGGGTATCTGCCCAGTGTAGAGCAGAACTCCTGATGTGTCCATGACATTTTTGCCAGCTGAGAACCTGCCTGCCAGTCCTGTCAGCTGTCCACATATTCACTATCATCAGCATCACCTTTGACACCTGTTAGACTCCAGGTTGGATGAAGTGCTTTACAGTTTCCTGATGAATGGTGTTTGTTTCAGAATCCCTGTGCTATGGCTGGAGAAAGTACTTCCCTAAGGAATCCGGGACCCAACCCCTGAATCTGCGCACTCGATACTGTCCAATGGTGAAGAAGACTGCAGCAGTGCACACAAGAGCTTGAGAAGAGCAGGCTATCCTGTAGTATATGATTGGCTCAGTGTGGTCTCAAAAGGTCACGTGAAGAAAGGCAGGATGCAAAGAAAAAAGGACACGTGGCCATGGAGGCAGAGTTTGGAGTGAAGAGCCAAAAAAGACCTGAAAGCTAAGAAACACAGACAGCTTCTGGAGGCTGGAAAGGGTGAAGAAACAGATTTTCCTTTGAGTCTTGAGCAAGAACTACCCCTGCAGACCTCTTCTCTTCAGGACTTTGAGCACGATTTGCCTGAGGAATTGGCCACATGACCAAGAAGTTCCACCTACCTGGCTCCACATGTCTTTCACTTTCACAAGATTCTATCATTGAGTCCGAGGTTTGCCTGGGCTACAAAGTGAGCTCAGGGCCAGCCTGAACTATACAACGAGACTCTGTCTTAAAAAAAAAAAAAAGATTCTTCTATCATTTTCAGGTTCAACAGTTCCAGTGACTGCAGTGTCCCTCAAAGACATGGTTTCCTGTCCCAACATCTGCTCTTTGCCTACTCCAATCTTCTTTCTTGGGCCACTCTCCTTTTGCATTTGACCACTATCCTGTACTGATGGCACCTGGAAAGCATGGTGCTGTGTGTCAGACTTTGCACCTGTCAAATAGTCACCTGCCATTATCTTTGTGACCATCCCAGGTGCAGCTGGGCACAATACACCATCTCCACTTCGGTGCTAGAGATGTACAGGCCCAGAGGGGTTAGGGCTCTCGTCCCAGGTCAGCAGCCTCCAAAGCTACTTTCTAGAGTCTTTTATGCTGCCTATCAAATCCTCCTAAAGGCACCTGCTAATTCCCTGCTGTTCAAATCCCAGCCAGCACGAATTGCCATTGACTTAGCACTCTTTTAAGGGAATATGATATAAATCCTGTGTAGGTAGTCAGTTGCATGTACACATTTTATTTCCTTTAGTATTGCTTTAATTGAGTATCACTTAGATAGGTATTTTGATTAGCAAATGTTTATGCTTCACGGACTTAACAAAGTTAGAATTTTCCAGCGACTAGAAATTATTGAGTGATGGTCTCATTCTGATTTTCATGATGAATCCAGTGGAAACCCTGGGCCCTTTGTCATGGTTCAGTATGATACACTGAACCCAGCTGGGGAAGGCTGCAGCACTGACATTCCCAATGACAGTGAACCATTCCCTTCTGCCATCTGGTCCTCAGCCCTTGTTCTTGGAAATAAGGGGTTTGGACCTAATAATCCCTAAGGGTCTTTGTAGCTCAAGGTTTGGATGGCCCCCAGGCCAGGTCTCCTTGGAACAGAAGCATTTTCTTCCAGCCTGTTATATTGATCTCTGCCCTGAGTACCACCAGACAAGGGACTTGCCCACTTAGGGAGCAGAGCCTTGTATGCCTGCATCCAAACCTGGCCACCTTTGCACTCTGCCTCAGACAATGTTTTCCCAGCCAGGACATTGCCAGGAGCAGCTGGCTCTCTATGTGGATGTCAAGTAGAAACCACCAACCAGCCCTATTTCCTGGCTCCTTTGTACTGTGAGTGTCAAGAACCTCAACAAAGGGGACCTGTGGCCTGCAGTTGGGAGTGAACAGTGGCTCCGTCCTGTCAGCTAAAGCCACTCTGCCTAAAACCAATTCATTTAATGATCACTTCACATGAGAATAGTCCAGACATTGCTTCAGTCTTTCACTTTTCCTTTTTCTTTCTTTCTTTCTTTCTTTCTTTCTTTCTTTCTTTCTTTCTTTCTTTCTTTCTTTCTTTCTTTCTTTCTTTCTTTCTTTCTTTCTTTCTTTCT
>PVIC010003580.1:0-68074 GCA_004025085.1 Thryonomys swinderianus | reverse complement strand
AGAATCTCTTCAAGATGACTTTACGGATGCACTACTAGTGGCCATGTGCTTTGTGTGGTCATTACAAGAGTGGCCAACTAACGTGCTGGTTAATTTGTAACTAAGAAGCCAACCAGAATAGCAGCGTCTTCATATAATGCCACGTGGGGGCACCGATGAAGGAACTAGGGGTGTTTATGTATCAAGAAGAAATGTCAGGAAAATGTTTGAGTTGTCTTGAAGGTCCATTCTAGCTTGATTTAGTGGACAAAAGAGTGCTAGATGATAGATCATCAAAATGAAGTGTCCTAAAAATGCAATGTCTTTGCAGCACAGAAGTTTACAAAAGTGTGATCTCCCTGTCATGACATGATTTTCAGAATCTGGAAGGTGGAGAATGCTCCTGTCGAAGGTTCTGTTAGGGTTTTCACCTGGGGTATGCCTAGACCTTTGCCTAGACTCTTGCCCAATGTGTGCACACAGAAGTAAAGCAGAATAAAACATTCTGAACACACAATGAAGTGATGGGATTACTGGAAACTGAACCTTAGATATGAAGAGCGAAGGCCCAGTAAGGTGCTCAAGTTAGGAGTGGCCATCGGGCTGTGGATAAGTGGGGAAGTGGGGGGACAAACAACAGGTGACACAACAGTGAGGCAAAAAATGAAAGAAAAAAGAGAGTGTCTTCTTATACCTCTTTTAAGAATACAAGTACGGCTGTTCCACTTTTACAGTATTTTAAGCAAAAATTTGTAAACAGGAAAAATGGACTGAGATGTAATATGGATGAAAAGGAGAGTGTGCCTTACTCTTGGCCCTGCTGGAGGTAGGCCATACCAGTGCTTGAAAGTTGGTTGGTAGATTTCCAGACGCTTTGTGAGCTGCACACTAAGCAGGTCCTTATTAAATGGCGCAACTTTAAATTACACTAAGAACACAAGATTTTAAACCTCACAAGGCATCACTGCCTGAACACTTGATTCTGTTTCGCTGTTGCCTGCTCTCTCTGGGTTACTCCCCACCCTGCAGTCCCGGGACTGGTTCTGGTCTGTTCTCTCAAATGCTCTGCGAACTACATTGGGCGATGTCATACTTATGGCCTGACATGGGCTTCGGTGGCTGTATTTCTAGCATGGAAATTGCAAATCCTACAAAGCATAGATTTTGCTTAGAGAATGGATTACTAAATATTTATCGGTAATCTATAGGCCTTTGTACATATGCAAAGGATTTATAGTAAAAGTTATTCATTTAAAACTATGCAAATACTTCTTCATAAAAGAATATTCTGTAGCATTCTACCTGTGAATTGTCAGATACTGAGAAAATAAGAAGAATCAAAGTCGTGGCGTTATCCTCAAAAAGGCTAAAGCCTTGAAAATGAGAAAATCAGTACCTGCCAGGTGAACTATTCTGAGGCCTTTAAGGAAGAGTTAGAGGAAAAGATTATGGAATTTTAAGTGAGAGAAGGGTTCCCTTTAACTGCAAGTAGGTGCATGGGTGGTGGCTGGGGAAGAAAATCCAAAAAGACAAAGTCTAAGCTCAGCTTTGGATGACAGGATAGTACTGAACTTGAGAAGATGAGACTTCTGAGATCAGTGTGTAGAAATAAACAAATATCCAACCACTTAGGGCATATGTGTGAAACCTGCAGTTTAGCCATGAAAGAACTTGGTTCCAAACAAGATTAAAAAGGTAGGATGGGAATGAATTATGGAGGAATTTGAGTTAAGCATTTCTAAAATAAACAAGCAAATGCAAAAGCAAACATGTTGTGAATGCTTATTTATTGTACTCTCTCTGTGGGCTTAAAACTTAATAGCTGCAAATAAATTCTTATTTAATTCTTGGAATGAAAAGGACATTTGATTAATATGTTTACGGGGAAAACATTATTTCCTGCTATTTGAAAGCTCCGGGGGCCACTGTCATATTTGCCTTTCCCGTATTACATGACTCTTAACATCCAGTGTTTTTGCCTAAGCGGTATTTTGGGAGCTTAGTTGCACCACGGCAGCCGCAGTCTATGCAGCCAGACTGACGTGTCCGTGTAAACAGATGGGGACACGCTCTCTGCTGACGCCTAACAGAAGAGCCCTTTCGTCCTGTTTCTCCCAACACCTAAACCCACACACTTTCTGCCCTGGTTTCTCTTTTCCTCGACATTTATCTCTGAATTGTTTTTCCTCCCCAGAGAGGCGATGGCCAGCTGCCTCTCAAGCATACTGCAAAAACATCAGTGACTAAGTTGATTTTTGCCAGTCACTTATTTTATTGAAGAAAACATGTGCCGGATGACAGCAGAGTCACCAGCTGATGGGAAGATTTATTATGGATCTAGCGCTGTGCTTTGGGTGGGGAGTCAGCAGAACTGTGCTGTGACTACACTACCAAATGGTCTCTCTCAGGCCGGCAACTCCAGCTCTTGAATGGTAACTTAAAGAGACAGTGGTGAGCTTGTTAAGGAGCAGCCTGTTTGAAAAAGAGGATTAAACACAGACAAAGCATACACTTTCCCTTAGTGGTTTGGGAAATTGTTTCTTTATTGGTGTATCAAGGTCGCTAATTGATATCAAACTCATTTCCTCTTCTGGACAGACAGCTAGGTTTGCTTCCCAGAACCCCTTGTAGTTCTGACTGAGTTTCAGACAATGACATATGAGCAGGAGGGTCGCTGCTTGCAGGCTTGGCCCTCAGACGTCTCCCACGGGAGACCCTCGCTGCTGTTTTGTACTGATACATGCACGTGGCCTTGGAAATTGGAAATCACATATTGCAGATGGTAGAGATATGGAAGAGAAGAGAACTCTCACCAGACAGTGCAGGCTTCCTATAAGGAACAATTTATTTTAATGTTCTGTTAGCACGAAATACATAATAGGCCCACAAGGTTTTATAGAAAAGCCCAACCAATATTTAAAGAAGAAATTTCTGTTATATAACATGCTCAAAGGAAGACTCAGCAGTTAAATTTTAAGGCAATAACTGTAACCATGTTAAACTCTTCCCCATAGTAAGACGAGGAAAACAGCAAGGTCCCATTTTGTGAAACTGATGTAATGTGATATTAAATAAGGACCAGGACTATACAAAGAAAATAATTTCATTCATGAATAGACAGTTTTTAATTATAACACTCAATATATCAAGGGAACCTAGCAATGCATTTTAAAAATCTTTCTTAAGATGGCTTATCCCAGGACTGAAAAGATTACCTAACAATATAGTAATATAACATTTTTTTTTTTTTTAGACAGAGTCTCGCTTTGTAGTTCAGGCTGGCCCTGAGCTCACTATGTAGCCCAGGCAAGCCTCGAACTCAGCAATCTTCCTGTCTCTGCCTCTCGAGTGCTGGGATTACAGGCGTGAGCCACCATGCCTGGCCGTAATATAACATTTTATAGAAACATTTAAATTGAAATATATGTGCATGTATGATCATACTAAAATATGTTGAGACAGTGTTACATAAGGAAGAATACTATAATTTATAGCCATTTTACACACTACTGATAAAAAATTTCTTTATGTGACAATAGAACTAAAATTAACAATCCTCATTACCTGTAATTGGGAGGTGATAGATTTGTTTCATTAAAGCCGACACATAGTAAGCAAGCCAACTTACACTGCCTTTATTTTACATTGCAATGTAGTTACTGGGAAGTTCACAAAGGTTTAAAATTAAGTGAGAAGTGCAAGTACTAAGCACAAATGTACAAATAAATCCTTGTTGAGAGATAATGTAATTAAATTTGTAAATCGGTCAAGAGAAGTCATACGTAATTGACTTGATAAGATACTTTAAATCACAAAAAGATGTTAATTCTTCCCAAAAATAGATCTATACATTTGATGCAATTACGGTAGAGCATGCATTTTCTTCAGTGAATTAAGTCTCACCTAATGTAGAACAAAAAAAGACCAAGAGTACCCAAAACATATGGCTTTAGAGATGAAAACACAAAGTGAACTGTACTGTGACATTCCCAAGATTATAATGTTCTATGAGGAAAATGCAGACAAGACCGAAACTGGGGTACAGGCAAAGACACACAGAGGTCACAGCCATCTTAGCCTCCAAGGCTTCATGTGACCTCGAGACATTACAAATCAGAGAAATGGGACAAATCCATGGCCTGGACAGCTGGGCCTGTCACATCTCCCATCTAATCACAAAAAGAACAAAAGTGAACACACATTGGAAATCCAAATATCAAAAACAAAAATTTAAAACATTTAAATAGAATTAATATTTGATATTGATGCTGAAAAACAGTGAAAGATAAGACAGAGACTGTAGTGAAAAAGATTGATCAGTATGACTATATTATATTGAAAAGTTCAGTATTTTTTGCTATGTGGAACTTTATAAACAAATTTAAAGAAAGCTGCAAATGTGTAGGGTGTATTTCAAGTAAATGTAAGAAAAATACAAGATTAATTACCCTGTACATATAAAGAAATTAAACAAGTGAGTGCAGAGGAAAAAAGAACAAATTAGTAGCAAATGGATGGAAGATATGAGTAGGAAACTTTAAAAAAATAGGAATTTTAATGAATAATTCCACAAAACACCTGAGAAGTCCATGTTCACAATAGTTAGAATAAAATGAATAAACACAACTAGATTTTACCTGCATCACTAAGTTATAATTATGAGTTACTTAATGTTGAAAAGTTGTGGCCAATGTCTGTTACCATGTATCTAATACAAAATTTCAGTTTGGGCTCCTTATTTCTAATTGGGTTGATAAATTTATTTCTTACATCAGTACAGTGTAAAAATAACAAAAGAAGACAATTTCACATCCATAGGTGGAACTTTCAATACAGGAGTTTCCCAAGCTGATGAAGATGTCAGGAAATGAAAACCTTGCACTGCCAAGTGCAGCCTGAGTCTGAGAACTGCAAAGCAGCTGGTAAAACTAAAGGTGCACAGACATCATTAACATTTCATTTGTCAGGACTTGCATACTTCAGGGTCTTGTTACTTCAGAATGTGGCCCTGCGTCATCTAGGCACTACAAACTTAGGCTCTCACACCCTCAAATGCTCCATAGCAAAAAGCGTGATTCAAGATCTCTGGGTAATTTATGTCCACATTACAGTTTGAGAAGTACTGCACTTGGTTTACCTGGTCAGTCTCACTACTGGATTTACATGAGGGTCGCCTGAGGTGTTTTATATAGTCTAGTGTGGGGATCCTCCTGTGGACCATCTGAACGCTGTGTGTAGCTTACAATACATCCAAAAATGTCCCAGGCAATTAGCTGCGTGGTGTGAAACCAGCACTACTGAAAAATCTCACTCGGGCAGGACAACTTACAGCCATGCATCACACAGTGGACAGGAAGTTCAGAAAGGCCCATTGACAGGTGTTGTTGTTTTTTTTAATCATGGTGTGGATACTCAGAGTGTACTGACACACGCTATGTGGTAGAGGTCAGAGGTGGCCCTGGGCGCAAGAGGGACATGGGAAACCAGATGTCCTAAGCAACAGCTGCTCAGAGTACTGTTATACAGCAAGCTTTTTCATGCAACAGCAAGGAATAGACCCTAAAATAATGTTAAAATACATAGTAAATACATGAACCACTAACATATTTATTATCATTAAATGTTGCCTAGTATTTTGTTCTTTATATAGTCACAGCTTTGATACAACTGACAGTATAGTAGGCTGAGTGTGGACAGGTGAGGAATGCACTGTGCTGTGATGTGGCTGTGCTGTTGTGACACCAGGAACTAAAGATTTTCCAGTGCCAGTGTGGCCCTAGAGAACCATCTTTGTGTATGTGAGCTGTCTGTCCTTAAAATGACTGTGAACAAACACCTCTATGTCAGAGAAAGTACTATCTGCAAGAACAAAAATCAGAGTATCCTAAATGTCTAAGCATTTTTAAAATAAGAGTTTCTATAATAGAAGTCTCAACTGTAAACAAATGAATTATCCAGATCTAAGTATCAGTATCTATTGGAATAAATAAAATGTTTAATGCAAAAAGCAATCTGAAAAAAGAATCATGCATTATGAAAGTTGGTGACTATTTAGAAATATTCTTTAAACTATTATGAACATACACATTTGTTATGAAAATATGAAAACAAAGTATAGAGGACACACACTAACTTAAATACAGGTAGGGAGTATTTAAGGGACTTATGAAAATATTTAGTATAACTATATAGTATTTACATTTAAAAAATGAAACAAATCAATATTATCTAAAGGTGAAATTTCTACACTGGTGCAACAGTTACCTGTATTTTTCAGATTTCATGTAAGTCATAAAGTTTAATAAAATATAGATTCAAAGGTTCTTATTTCATGAAGTTTTATTGACCTGCAAATATGACAACTTTATGCTTGAATGAAGTTTTGTAAAGTGTTAAATAGATATTAACTCTCACTACTAATAAAAATTGTTTATAGAAAATGAAATAAATCAGACATATCAGCTATTATTACTAATAAAATAAAATTGATATAAATGAACCTAAATCATTCACAAATACAGCCTCTCTTTAATCACTTTTCCTTTTTCTCTTTTTCTATATTTTCTACCCATTCTTAGCTCTTTATTTTTTCTTCTTACATTCCTTTTCCTATTATTTCTTTTTCTATTTTCTCTGTCTTTTTGTTTTTCTGTTTATTCTCCACTATAAATGAGTTACACAACCAAATTATCACATCATTTAAATAAATAATTTTTAGATATCAAACATTAAGTGATTTTTAGTCAGTGAGATGATTGATAAAATTGAATTCTTTAAAAACATAATGAATGGTCACAGAAAATGAATATAAGAAAAGATGACAATGTGAATGAAGAAAATCGCTTATTTTGTACAGGTCTGTTTCCTGTGAGTCCTGTGTTGTGTGTGTTACCAATATCACCAAATGTCAGATGGAGGAGACAAACCATGTGGGAACATGATACACTCTTCCAAAACTTTTTTGAAAACTACAAATCCATGTGTTTTCAGAGTAGGTTAAATACCATATGGTTTCTTTACATGAGAAAAGCAAAGTCTAAATTCAAGAGCAAACTAAAAGTTAGATGACAGCAGACCGGGAGACACATATATTCAATGAGTAGGGGAGCAAGAGATGGAACAAGGGTGAGGGGAGGGAGATGTAAAAAGAATTCAGATGTTTTGTGGAAATACACCAATGCCCTCTGATGTATGTAACCATTATGTACACAAACATGTATGTATAAAAGTAAATATATTTTAAAAGCAAACAATATTATAGACTCTAATTATTCATCATGTACTCAACTGAAATGAAAATGGATGAAATAACTAAATGTTAAAGCAGAAACATTTATTCTGCAGGAAGAAAAAATAGGTAAAACTCTTCAGTTACTGATGTAGGCAGAGATTTTGAACAGAGCCTCATGTGCACAGGAAAGAGTATCAAGAAGCAACAAATGTGTCATGGCAAAGGTAAGGGGTTCCCCACAGCAAAAGAAACAACCAGCAGGGTGAAAAGAAAGCCTATAATGGGAAAGATTCTTTCTCAGCTATTCCTCAGACAGGACTAGTATGTAGAATATATAAAGAACTCAAAATGTGAGATCTCCAAAATAAAATTCTTGATGAATGATTTAGAATGATTTAGTGAAATGAATGGGTACATCATTCATCAAAAAGAAGGAGTGCAAACAGGCAATAAAAATTAGAAAAATGCTCAATATCACTGGCCCTTACAGAAATGCAAATTCAATTTTTATCACAAACACTTATACAATTGGTGCTCATTCAAGATCTGTGGGATATTGAAAGCCATTTGCATCACTGACGAAGGGAAAAAAGGGGCTTCAGACATGTCGGCATGATTTCCTAGAAGGTAGCTAGAATCCTAAAGGAGACAGAAATGATTTCTTGATACTTTACAGTGAAGTAAGCCCTGGCCATTTCATAAGCAGTAGTGCTTTCTCAGCAGTATGCTTCCCAGTACGTGATGGTCACACTATGCATGGAACATGAATAGTCTGTTTGTTTGTTTATTTTTATTTATTTATTTATGAATGAAATAAGGTCTCTCTATGTTGCCCAGGGTGGTCTTGAACTCACTGTATAACCCAGGCTGGTCTTAAACTTAAAAGAATCCTCCTGCCTCTGCCTTCAAAGTGCTGGGATTATACACATGCATCACCACGTGCAGCTGAAGTAGGAATCATCAAACTAAGATCAAGAGAGGAAAGTCTGAGGCCAAGTGTCTCATAAGCGCTGGTGGAGTCTGGCCTCGAGGGTTTCCATGGCCGGCAGCATACGGTGCAGGGGACCCATGCTGGGACACAGAGCTCACAGTCACCAGGCCCTGTGCGCTGCACTTGGACCGAAAAGCCCGGAGGAGCGTTCACCTATCCACTCGGGGGCCACTGCTGGGGAGTCTCTGCTCCAGTCCAACTGTCTGACATTGAACACAGGGCCTAAATCTCATGTTTCTTGATTTCTTTCTGCAAAAATTGGATAATTATAGAATAGAGATCACAGCACTTTTGTGAGAATATGTGAGATGATATATGTACAGAAATAGAACATTACTTGACATAAATTACGTACTTGACAAATGATAGTTTTATGGAACTAGCATTTAAATACACTTGGCGTTCAATAACTTCCACAATCTTTCCTGATTTTTTTTTAAATTTCAGAATGATTCTTTCACTAATGTATACATTCTTTCAATGTATTTAGCCATCTTTATTTCCTTGTAAATAAAACTCTGGGACAGATCACTCCCCTCCGATTAGGGAGACTGCGATATAAACTTAGTCATACGTTTTCCATGTGGGCTTTTCCTTTGTATCGAGTACACCGATGACACACAAGCACGGCCCTCTGCGGCCGGAGTCACGGCGGCACCGGCTGTACAGGTGCTCGGGCATGAAATCTCTTTGCTTTCTCATTAGGAACCATTCTTTGTCCTAATAAAAAAACAATAGGAGTCTTTAATGTTGGCTGGTCGATGGCTGATTTACAGGACTCGGCCAAACACTCTCCTGCTCCCGGACCAGAGTCTCTCGGCCTCCTGAGAACTCACAGGACAGGGCAGCTGTCCGGACGAGCGCTGCGCGGAGCTGGGGCTGACCGAGGGCTACAGACGCCAACGGGCCGAGGGTGCAGTCGGATGGGAGGGACCCCAGCCCCCCATTGTGGGAGGGACCCCAGCCCCCCATTGTGGTCGTGCATGAGAAATAAAGGAGGCAGAATGGAACTGTTAATTAACTGAACTCTGACTAAAGAGTAAGAAAGATGCAAGAAAAAGGATAGAGGAGAGAAGAGCTCAGGGAAACATATAATTTGTAGTAAGAGGCTAAACAATAGCTGAACGCGAGGGCACGTTCCCCTCCGCAAGACGCCTCACCCTGATGAATCCCGGATATACCAGACTATGCGTCTTCACGGCATCTGTCAGACCCAGTTTCTCCAGCTCGGTGACGGGTGGGAGGGGTCAGCACGTGGACTTGCTGAGCCCCGAGCCATCAGCCAGGGGTCTCGGGTCCACGCTGACCCGATCTGACCCTCAGACCTGTGACTTTCTCCGAAGCTACAGGACACAAGGAATAACAGAGATGGACGAAATAGAATCTGGAGGAGAGGAGCGCACGGCAGGACCGCGGACGGGGCGAACGCACTCGGAGCCCAGGAGGAGGCGCGGCTCAGCTAAGGGCCTGCAGCTCCTCTATGAAGACGCCACTCCGGCTGGGGGCCGTGAGAAAGCCCGTGATGGCAGCACACGGGGAGGCTGAGGCAGGAGGACTGCAAGGCCCAGTTCAGGACGGGCAGTTCAGTGACTCAGCAAGACGCCGCCTCAGTAAAAAAAAATTAAAAACTGCTAGGTCTGGGCTAGGTGCAAAGATCCTGGGTTCAGGTATTTGTACTGTAGCAATAGAAACCATACTGATCATCCTGAACGCATCCCTCGCTGTTAGCATCCACCCCCCTCCACTGTAGGTAAACCCGGCGCCTCCTGAGCGCTGGGGACAAGATCCCGCACTGATGTGCATGTGCTTAATCAGTCTGTCTGGCAAACTGTAAGTGCTTAAAACCATACTGTTCCTCTGCCCATTCTGCTTCCTTATCCCGGCCCGGAGCGCTCACACACCATGTCCACTCAGAGTCGCCCGCCCTCCTCCACCCGCGGCCCTGCTCCCTGAGGCCTGCCCTGTCCCGGCCCGCATGGTCCCCCGCCCTCCAGGGCTTCTCCTCACCGAATCCTACCTGTCCCGTGACTGTCGCATCTCTACTATTTAAAGAAAACATTTAGACAAACGCAACCTCTTGAACCCTAATCCCTGTTCATGCACTTCCCAGTTTTTACAGTACAGCGACCCAAAATAGCGCCTAACATTTCCTGGGCCCGACTGATTTCATGCCATTCTCTATAAATTTCACTCTGATTAGACATTTGCTATCACAGCGCCTCGGCAGGCGCGGAGCCGCCCTTCTCCACAGCGAGGCTCGTCCTAACACAGCGTTCGGTCTCCCTGCTTATTTTACCTGACCTATTGATCTCCTCCTCCTTGAATGCTCTCCCACTTGGCTCCAGGTTCCCTGTAAGTCCTTACAGCTCTGATGGTTTCCGTACTCGCTGGTCTCTGGAGAGCAGAGCACCTCAGAGACGGATTCTTAGATCTTTTCTTCAGCTAAATCAGGCTTTAGCGATTCCGCACGAAGCCTTTATGAAAAGCCCAAACCCAGTGCCAACATGTGTCCCCTGCTGTGTCTGCATCTGTGTCCACTCATGCCCTGCTGAATTTCAGACATGGACACATACACGGCACACACAGCATCGAAATTGGGGCTTTCATATTTCTCTCAACCTTCACGTGTGTCATAAGAACTAGCGTTCTCCCCGTGCAGTCATGCTACGCTCCCGGTCTCCCTGACCCCCGCTTATGGTCCCCGCGCTACCAATTCACCCAGATCCACGCCCCTGAAGTCACCCAGGGCTTCCGTCCTTTTCCTATTCCACTTCAGACACCGCTCACTAGTTTAACTTCATCTTCAGCATCTTTAAACTGGTCTGGTCACTACTCAGGTTGTCTACCATCATAACACAGAAGTCACAGTGACTCTGGAAAAAGGAATTAGATTGCATTGTTCTTCTGCTCACAATATTCTAATAGTTTCCCTCTGGGACTGAACCGTGTCGTTGGTAGAAACAAAGGGTGTTAAAAGTAATTCTAGTAAATACCCTGGAAGAGAACTGGAGAGAAAGTCAGAGTTTTAAAGAATAAACATGCCATGAACTGGAACATGGAAAGTGCTTCCCGTGAGGTTTCAGGCAGAAATGAGGACCGTGTTTGGAGGACTGTAAGAAAGCTTCTCTTTGTCTCCCAGGAGCAAAGAACATTGCTGAATTACATTCTAGGATCCTGTGGAAAGTGGAGCTTATGAGCAATCAGATATTTAGCTGAACAGATTTCTAAGTAATATGTTGAAGTTACAGCTTGGAATGTCTTTATGGCTCAGAGTAAAAGGACAAAAGTGATAAAGTAGAAAAACAAAACAAAACAGATAATGTTAAACAAAAGGAGACCAGAACTGAGGGGCTTGAGAAATTCTCTACCAGTCTACAGTGAAAAACATGAGAAAGTGTGTTCTGAAACAGACAGACAAAGGCATTGTGGATAATCGGCCCGTGGATGATCCTCCCAGCTATGATTTAATCAGCGTTTTCTTACTAAGAACAGGCGGCAAGACGTGCCGTGAGCAGAGGAGGCCGCTTCGCTCTCCCGGAAGCCAGAAGGGTGTTGCCCTGGTGACCCGGGGCGCCCGAGCTGCCGTTCGCACACAGGCCTGGAGCTTGCGCACGGAGGGACCGAGGGGGTCTCCTCCTCCTTGGAAAGCCAGTTGTCCTGCTCGGACCAGAGGCAGCTCGACAGCCACTCCGCAGGAACCCACGGGAGCCCGAGCATCCCACGGAACTCGCCTGGTGAGATCTTGGGTCAGTGGGGGGCCTTACTCCCTTTCTTTCCTTCTCCTCTTTGGAATGAGAATCTCTTTCCTGTTCCCACCCCAAAACTATTTTCAAAACACATAACTTGTCAAGTCCAAAGCTGCTGAGGAAATTTCTTTCCAGGTAAGTCAAAGCTTGAGGCTCGCGCCGGTTTTCCATGACGTTCAGCTGGGCTCTGATTTGGCCTTGACACTAGAGCAGGCGGAGGCTTTCGATGCCCTTGGGACGCGGTGTGCGGCCTTGGCCAGGGCGAAGCGCGTGGACGCCGGCAGTCGGAGGGCAGAATCGTGCCCCACGTTGAATGCTGGAAGCTCCAGTTCACAGTGCAATTACGGTTAGATTTAGAGCAGTGCAGTGCGCAGCGGCCCTCGTGGAGGAGGACGAGACTCCGCCGCCCTCTCTCCCTGTGACCGCGTGGAGGGAGCACCACACCAGAGCCCCGAAGAGGACTGCACGTCGGCAGGGAAGCTCTTTCGGAAACCAGCCCTCGGCGTGCGGGGTCCTGGACTTCTGTCTGCACCTGTTTAGGGCGCCTGGCAGCTAGGACCGACCTCCATCACCCCAGAGACGGGGAGGGACGTCCCCTCTACCTCCGACAGGGGCCTCGCCCTCCTCACGTTTCAGTAACAGCCAATGCTACGTTTTCCACCAGCTCTGCTGGATTCCCTGTTTTCTGGCTTCCTCCTGCCTCAGCCTCGCTAACCTGTGGTTTAATGTAACAGGACATCTTCCTCCATGTACATACAGTTTTCCTTTACACTTGTTTTAAATCTTTGTTCTAATGTTGTCTTGTCAAAAATGATTTTCCCGATCACTCTATTTACACATATTACCTTTCTATAGCTATTGCTGGTTCCTTCATAAAACTTATCAGTCTTTTGAATTATTTATTTTGCTTTCTTTTCACATCTCAGTAAAACACAAGTTCTTTGAATAGGGATTTTTTTTTATCAACCTCAGTTTCCCCCAGTTTTGAACAATCTCTATAAGAAAATTCATGTTCAATAGACTTGTATTAAATTTCTTGAAATGTATTCATATATTCTGTGATAATCAAAAATATTGATCTTAGTAACATGTTGTTTACATGGTAAATAAAACTGTCATTATTTTATTAAAATTCTTACATTATATTTAATGAAAGTAAAATAATGAACCAAATATCAGTCTTAAGTGAAAAAAATCAATGCCTTACGATGCCAGGAAAAGGAGTCAGTAGTGTAGAATACTATTTCTTTCCTTTCTCATATTTACAGGAGACAAGATTTCCATGTCCTACTTGGAGATGATTACTCGGAACTTGTCACTTATCTGAGGCTGTGTCTATGTGTGCTTGGGTGGTAAACCTGCTAATAGGCAGCACTTGTGGGTCCTGTTCCTATCCTCCCAACCACCATGAGAGTCGCAAGGTGAATTAATTAGGAAGAACAGATGTCACCTATGGAATGCCATTCTACAGATCTGCTGGCCACAGGCCAGCAGCTGGCTCCATGGCATGGTGCAAGTACAGACTGCGTGTGTACACAGCATCCAATTGAGGCTCACATGTGGAGTTGGAGATGCCTTCTCATGCTTTTTGAATTTCATTTTCAAAGATAATAACACTCACACAATCTCGGAGATAATTGGAAGATTGTATTTAGCAAGAGATTTCACTGCGAGCTCATCACAGTATGCTAACAATATTTACAATTTCTCATGTTTCTTTTGCAAAACACTTAACCACTTGCCTGATGTAATATATAATAGGCACTGAATAGAAATGTGTGTACACCTGGGTTATTTAAATGGCAAGTTTTTATTCATGTTTTTAGTAATAGGCATTGAAAATAGCAAATGGAAATTAAGTGGTTAATTAAAAAATAATGATTGGGGATAATTGCCTTTGCCAATCTCTCAACATCTCATTATCTACATAAAAATGAAGGAATATTATTCCACCTGATGTAAAGATTTGAATCTATTACTTGTTTTATCACAATAATTTGTGTAGAAAACATTTGACTCACATTTACTAAGACATTTCCCTTATTATTTGTGAAAGGAAGCAGCACGTAACTCAAGATTTTCAATATTGGGATGGATGATAAATTAAAATGTATAGTGAAAAATAATGCTATAAGAAATAGCCTGTATTATCCCCATGTCAATCTTCATCTATAACTTTTGATAGTTTATTGTTGCTTGGAAAAGAATATTTAAATTCTTAAGAAAATATATTCTAAAATATTAAAAATTATAAAGTAGTATTTGAGTTAAAGTTCTCTCATGTCCCAGTTGAAATCCCTGTGATACAGGGTTTTTAAGTAGTTAAACAGTGAAATCCTATGTTCATAGACACTTTAATGTAGTTTTATATATATATATGTAATTTCAAAAGGATAATTAGGTCAAAGCAGTGTAAGAAATAATTGCAAGTCAAAGTTCTTTCTGAAATTCCCCAATCATATTTTGGAAAAGAGAAATGAAAACATGCAAAGGAAAAATATAAAACATCAGCAATTATATATTTTACACAGTTTCCTTTAGTCACACCCATAAACTGGCTTTTAAAATTGTTATAACATGACCCCACTTTACAGTCACAAAAAAATTTACTATTTTCCCATAATATTGACAGGCAATCAGGACATACATTGTGTAATTTTGTCTCCACAGAGATTTTCTACTTGACATTTTTTCTATTTTTTGTGGTACAAAGGATTCAACTCAGGGGTGCCCTACCACTGAACCAGATCCACAGCATTATTGTTATTATTATTATATTATTATTATTATTATTATTATTAATACAGAGACTAAGTTGTGAATGTGGGATTTGGACTTCTATCTTCCTGCTCCAGCCTTCTTAAATATTGGGATTATGGGTGTGTTTGAGAAAGGGAACACTTTTTATTCCAATTTAGTAAAATTCTTTTGAAAAGTGAATAGCTAGATAAGCAATGAGAATGCTACCTATCAGATGTGAGTTTTCATTTTCTTTTAGAACCAGATCTATTATTCTTAACCACTCTTCTGTAATGCCAGTGCATCATAGAAATTATACTGCATGAACATATTCAGCTATTTTAAAAATGAAAACAACAGGAGATATTTTTAAGAGTTACTAACTAGGAAGTGTATATTGAATTTTCTGCACCCATTTTGGTGTTAAGCATCAAAATGAATATGAAACATTTTGATTTAAATGGAAATATCAAATTTTAAGGGAGGAGAAATTATACTGCTTGGTAAAAAAGGAGTCAATCAAACAAATGACAATGAAAACAATAAAATGTTACTGAAAAATTACTGACCTGGAGTGGATACAGTACAAGCACAGGAACAGAAGAGAGGATAATGATACTATATTCCAAAGCCAATGAGGATTTAATGAAATTTTATGGAGACAAAGTGAAGCCAATGGGAAACTTATTATGTTTAATTCAGCTGGACACCGTGTCTTGGTTCCTTTTTTTTTTTGCTTTTTGGAGACAGGGTCTTGCTTTGTAGTTCAGGCTGGCCCTGAGCTCACTATGGTGCCCAGGCAAGCTGCCGCGAACTCAGCAATCCTCCCGTCTCTGCCTCCCGAGTGCTGGGATTACAGGCGTGAGCCACCACGCCCAGCATTATATGTGGTAACCGGGAATCGAACTCAGGTCCTTACGCTTGCGAGGCAGGCGCCGGAACCACTGAGCTAACTCTCCGACCCCTTGGTTCCTTTTTGAACAGTAGAGACAACTCACAGCTTATACACTTTGTGTTTATAAAGTCTACATTAATAAGCCATTTGAAAATTTTTAAATCAACACATCAACCTGGGAGATCAAACTGAAGATTGAAAGTGGAATTTTGAAATTCTGAGAGAACAAATCAGATAGCAGTTTCCCTCGCAAAAGTTCTCCCCTGCTTCACACCTTTCATTGTGAGGAAGTTCACCTGCCACAGAGAGGAAAATAAAGCGCTCTACCACGGAGCAGAGAGGCATTTTCTATTCTCATAGTATAAAAATATACAACAAGATGAGGTTTCTCATGCCTCATAATTGTTTCCGTTCTGCTTGAAAACCCCTCTACTCAATTCTTACACTTACACACATATGTGAACTTTTCAAAGAGATTTTTAAGGTGTCATTTACTTACAGCAAATGGAAAATAACTGGGGGAAGATGACTGCAAGAAATGCTCTTGGCTCCTAACACAGACAATTACCCAGGGTACCGAGTGACATTTTACAAAGAAAAGTGAAATGTGCCAACTCCTCTGGGAACACCACCCCCGAACTAGAAAATGTTAAAACTTTTCAGAATAAAAACCATGGTGAAATAGCCTGAAAATTAAAAGCGTGAATCAAATAAAAGATGTGTCATTATATCAAAAATTGTGTCAAGTTCACCATTACATTAAATTCTTCCTTATCTACTGTGGTTGTTTTAGGTTCTGTCTAGAAATAGACTAAGCGGCTGTATCCCTTTTACTATTACAGGGAGGGTAGAGATGAAAACAGTTTCTTCATATGTACTATATGGTGCAGTTAGACTAAGTGTATTACTTATTTCCCATATTCTAGTGCCAGGTAAATATTTCCCTTATTTTGTAGATGGAGTGACCGAGGCAGAGAAGAAGGGACAGGGAGCGTATCCGTCACACAGTTGGCTCAGCCTGCATGTGGATCCTACACAGACAGATCAAAGAGACTGATTACACTTTCTAACGTAGCCATGCAATTTCAGAAATAACAAGAAAATGCATTTAATCCAAGGTAATATTAGCTCTCAACTTCTCCAAGTGCTAACCTGAGAATGAATACAATCTTTTGCATAATAAGGTCTCCCAACTCCTTAGCATATATTGTTATTTCAGAAAAAGAGAAGAACAATAGAGGGGAGGTAGGAGGCTGACGGAGAGGGAGGCGCCCAACACGAGAGAAAGCATCCCCTACCCTTCAGGTAAACTATCGACCGCTTTTAAATCAGCGCATGTCAAATTAGCTCAAACCAAGAAAAGCAGCACTCATCCTGCTGTCTGTCTGCAGCTTGTTCTTTTCCTAGGCCGATGCATCCCCGGCCGCAGAGCCTACAGAGTGTGTATATAAGGGTCCCTCCGCTTCCACGACGAGAGCCTCGGCAGCGTGTGATTGAAGAGCATTCCTGTGCAGATCTGCACCCCCTGCCTATTAAACACACATCTCCATGTGTGCAGGAGTCGGTGCGGCAGGGGATGACAAGATAAGTGATGGCTGTACGGGGAAGAAAAATGGCTGTGCCTCCACTCCTTGTTTGTTTCCAATATATTGGTGTTGTAGGCGGCGCGTGGGCCCGTGCGGCAAGTCCTACTTCTCTTGGGTTTTGATTAACCTGTATCATCACGGGCCTCCCACCACCATGACACAAGCCGGTTAAGTAAACAGATACAACAGGCCTTGGCCCCATCACTAGAAATTTACTGCCACAGAAATTCGGCGAGCTCTGTCATCAATCTCACTTTGCAAAGAGTGATTTAAGTGCCACCCACAGGGCGAAACAACATAAGCTAAGTTGCTATAATCATTCATTCATTCATAAAAGCATTTAAGCTCATCGTCTGTTTCCCAGGCTTTGTAGTAGGCACACGGGTCAGAAAGACAAATGAAACAATCCTTCTGATTTTCTGCCCTGTAATGAATCTAGATGATCAAAAGTTACTCGCTAAAATCTAACATCTTACTGAATCCCAGTTATCTGTAGCCATAATGACTGGCAGTAGGTAAATGACGTCTCTATGAACTGCTCTCCACGTTTGCAGTGACAGTGTTACTTTATGCTACAATGGTTCTCTGCTGATGGATGCCTGATAGGTCCAATTTGTGTACGCATGTGTGTACACACACATGTGCGTGCACATATCTGTGCATGTGCGTGTATGTGTAGATGCACAACGCTTTATGTGATTTTACTGCAGCTTGATTAGAGACAAAGAATATTAGATTTCTCATAGCTCTTCTTCCTTATTTGTGATCTTGTCTATGGGATTCTGCATAGAGGGAAAGCGAGACAAATGTTCAGTGTCTTTTTAGGGATTTTTGAGAGTTTCACTGACTGTGAACTGGGCTGACTGAGTCACATAAAACTGAGAAGGGGTTGTGAAGTGCTTTGTGTTAAAGGAAAAGCTGCATTTTTATCTGCTTCAGCTGGGATCTTTAGCATGCATGATTATCAAAGCTCCAGGCGTACAAGAGTGGCCAACAGAGGGGGGCCCCCCGAGGGCAGAAAGAGGCCCTGCACTTAGTTACACTTTCTCTTGTGTTTTAGGACTCACCAGCTGCTCTCTGATTCATCTGATTGAGAACATGTTTGATTACACCGTAATGGCATTTTAAAATCAGTTTTCCTTCCGGCCGGAGGACGGAAACGGTGCCATGTTGTCTGTCCTTCCCTGCTGGCTCCAGGATTCATGTGAGCTGCTCACCTGTGCTATTTTCCAGGCAGATCACCGAATCACCACCACAGATAAAAGAGAAACAGGATTACTGTAGTGCTGTGTCAGAAATGCAAGGCAGGTGTGCATTAAAAGCTTTTTAATGATTTTTCTGAAACAACAGTATTGGATAAGACTTTTCACATTTGTTAACTCATGGTTATTAAAGTATGCATTTCTCAAATGGATTTTTCTATTAAAAGGCATTTCTACATCTAGATATCAAGAGAAACTCCCATTGACACTGACATTCTGGTGGTATTCATTTATTTCAGACCAGGTCTCACTATGCAGCTCAGTTTGGCCTTGAACACCCTGTGTAGCCCAGCCTGGTTTTGAACTCGTGATAGCCCTCCTGTCTCAGCCTCCTAAGTGCTGGGACTATATTTTGGTGTTTTTTAGCAATAGGGATAATGGAAAAAGATTCTGTTTCAGGCTCTGTGAAAGCTTCATCAGAACTTCAGATCTGAATGCAAAGGGCCAGCACCCTATGTAGTTGAAACAACACTAAATCTTTTAAGAAACCACACTGGCTCCATGAAAAACACTGAGGGCCTATTTTAGTTCCCTGGTGCCTTACTGCCTCCTAGGACCTCTTCCACATGTCATGTTTGAAGTGACATTTAGGGAACTAATATCACCATTTACTAACAAAGAAATTAAGGCTCAACTTGCAAGTTTGTTGTCTGAGGAGTCAGAGCCAGCCGTTTTCTTCTTGATTAGAATACTTTGGCCTATGTGAAATCCCGTTCCATCCAGAGCTAAACAGTCACGTGACCAGCACCTCCCACCCATTTACTGGCTATTGCGTTGGCCAACGTAATTTTGTTTATATCACTTAGAGCTTGAAAATATACCGTCTACGTACCTATTGCTTATGACTCATGCATGATCTTTCTCTTGTCTCTATGACTGAATGACACTGAAATACAAATCTATGACAGGAGAACTTTGTAACATGTTATTGCTGTTTTTTAGAGTGTCTGACATGCAGTAGTTGCTAAACTCATGTTTGTTGGAAGGAATGAAGGACTAAATGAACAAAAAAAATCACAAAAATACTACTCAGACTCAGGTGTTTTGTTTCAAATTCAAGATTCTTTTCACTATAGCAAATGGCCTAAATGCAAGGATTCCAAGCACTTGGTGTTTTCTCCCATGCATGTCTATAAGAATCACCCCCCCCCCCCAACTGGGAAAAATCTGTCAGAAACACCTTTTTCTTCCCCCTTTTCAGACAATCAATTTTTCTTTCCACTGATGTCAGCAAGTGATCCCTGGTGGAATGAACATTATTTTAAAATTTTTACTTTATTAGTATATGTTTGCAGTAAATAATATTGGAAATGGTAAGAGATTGAAAATATTAGTGTTCTTTGGAAAATCTGGTACTCTTCCACTGTTAATCAACAAATTCATGTTCTTCGTATTGCTTTGTGTTCAATTTGGCTTTTAAAATACATCCATAGAATCATTTCCTTTCAAACACCTTACTTTGTCACAGACATCTAGGAAACTCATAAAATCCAGTGGAATCTAAATATCTGCTTTTTTTCTTGCTGTCTGGTCTGAAATCAAAATGATGACAAAATTCAAATGAGAACTTAGTAGGACATAAAATCCTAATTTAATTCCTAATGCTTCTGTTTTCTAGGGTGTGTGTGTGTGTGTGTGTGTGTGTGTGTGTGTGTGTGTGTGTGTGTGTAATTTATTTATTTATTTATTTATTTATGTTGAGACAGGCTCTTGCTTTTAGTTCAGGCTTGCTCTAAGCTCCCTATGTAGCCTAGGCAAGCCTCAAACTCAGCAATCCTTCTGCCTCTGCCTCCCGAGTGCTGGGATTACAGGTGTGAGCCACCATACCTGGCACTGTGGCATGTGGTACTGACTACTATTGGGTGTAAGTCACCACACCCAGTATTGCATGTGGTACCAGGGATGTTGCATTTGCAAGGCAGGCAATGGAACTACTGAGCTAAATCTCCAGACCCTACAGTCAAAAATTTTATACCTTCCTATTCATGCAATTCCCTTCTTTTACTGTCCCTGCTCCCTACACATCATTTCACCCTCACAGAGAAACCTTGTTTCATGTTGTATTTGTCACTTTTCATTTGCTGGAGTAAGACAACTGACACCCACAACTGCAAGAAGAGAGGTTCATTTGATTCACAGTTTCGGGAAGTTCAGTTCATGGTTGGCTGGCTCCAAGGCAGGAAGGGCATGGCAGAGGAAAGCTGCTGGGATCATGACAGCTAGGAAGAGAGGGAGGGAGGGAGGGAGGGACTACACGTTCAGGGTCAGGTCCCAGTGACCCAGGCTCGACCTCCTAAAAGCACGGTCAGCTCTGATCTCATCAATACACTGATGCATTGATATGTGCCATATCCACCCTTCAGTCACCTCCTCAAAGCCGCATCTCTGAACATATGAGACTTTCAGGAGACATTTTAGATGTAAACCAGAAATCTCTTCTCTTCCCACCCCAAACCTACCAATTAATTTCATTTCTACCCATCCCCTCTGCCTTCCCAATTCTTGTTATGGATAAAATATTCATGGGCTTCTCTAAGTCTAGCTCTTCAAACTGTGCTTGTATTACAAGCCTGTGTCTCCTCAGAGACGTTCCTCCTAAAATTATCTGCTAATCAACAGTATACTTCTAATTTTATTTCAGTGCAAAAACTCAAAAACTCTTTGAATTTAACTGTCCTCGCCTACTTCAAGCAGGGTCAACTTCCCACATTTGGACAGACTCACCTCCTCTGAACTTAGGGGTCTCTCAGGTGACACAGAGACAAGCTGTTCCCACTGGCCTTCAAGAAAGAACCTACGAGCAGCTGTGGTTGGAAGACTTTACCAGTGACACGAGCTGCCTGGCTCAGGCATCCCAAATTCAAAGACAGAACAAAATGTTTTTAAGTCCCAGACATTTAACTGATCGGGGCTAACTCTGGTGGCCCCAGTCACTCTGGAAGTTTCCTTCCGGATGTGTCAAAGGTTTGTCAGAAATGGTAGCATGACGCCTTTCTCTGCTCTGTCTTGCCTGGTCTTCCTCCCTTCACCTGCTCTGTTCTCTTATGAACACCTCACATTCAGACTCATGCTCTGTGTCCAGAGAATCTGATCGGTAGCATTAGGTACCAGCAGGGATTTGAGAAAGCAGCCAGAGGTAGAGGAGGCTGATCACCCAAACATGGAAAGATGTTAGTACTGACTGGAACCGAGACAGCAGGGAAACATGCCCCAACATAGTGTGGTTTCCTAAACTCAGTTTTGTGAGCTTGTGATATGTTCTGCTCTCCCAGTTAATAGCTAGCATGCTGCCACCCCTATTAAAAACTGAAAAATTCCCTTCTCTTGGGCCAAATACAGCCACCTTGGAACCTGTCCTTTTCTGTCTTACAATGGGCTTGAAACTGTGCTATGGTCATAATACAACATCTGGGGAGAGAGGCTGTGTCCTCTAAAGGACTTGCCAGACCCTGAGGAAATGTATCCACTGGAATCGGATGAGTGCATGTAGGGCTGGATTGCAACAGTTCTTCTCATTCAAGGGGCTAAACTAGAAAACTAGACATGAAAGGTTTTATTGACGTGGGGATATTTTCCTAAGTAGAGGATTTAATGAGCAGGATGCACTCGAAGAAATGTTGTGGTTCCCTGTTAGGATGAGTCCTAGAAACAGGCAAGAAATGATGGTGTGCTGTAAGCAAAGGTGAAATGGAAGAAATCCTGGGCCAGTCTGGGAGTGGGTCTGGGGGAAGGTGAATCTTCAGGGAGATGCAGAAGTGGATAATCAACACAGACCTCACAGAACGAGAAGATGATCTTGGCACCCAAAACTGTGCTTTACCAAGCTCTGAATGCCAGGCCCAGGAGATGGCAGCAGCATTGATAGTCCACAGCAGCTCTCTGGACCAGAGCTGGAAGGTGAAGAAGCTTGTGCAGATTGGGATGCACCGACGTGACTGTGGACATCAGGCTCCCAACATAAAAACTTCTGAACCGCTAGTATTCAAGGAAGTTGAACTTTTCAGTCTCTGGATGAGTGGTAGTCCAGGAAGACTGATGAAAGGATGGTTACAGAGACATCTGTGGAAAACAGAAGCCACTCAGGCTGCCAATGGTTTGCTCCAGCAACTCAAGATGAGCCATGCAGGTCAGTGAGGGCATTGCACCAACAAAAGCCATCATCCTTCGTCCAGATCAAAGAACGAAGCATGTTATCAATAAAGATGTACTACAGCTCCTGAGGTAACAATTGCACAGTTCTATGATAAACGTCCCCTGGAGTGCTTCCTCCAGTCTTCCCCCAGAGGAACCATGGCTGTTTTAGTGATAGGCACTCTGATAAGTGTTGTATATGGGATCTAAGTTGATAGTGATACCCACAGACAATCGTTACAGTCTTCTGGTTAAATGTGCATAATAAATTCATGAATAGAGTAGTGGTTAGTCTGTTACTTTTGTGCATATGATAATGGTCATTTCTCTTATTCTTGAATATGCAGTCAACAGTGACACTTGTAAGTCAGTAAAGTAACTACTGTGGTGTGGCTGGTTTGAGTAAAGTAGTTATTGTACAAGTTGAGGCCCAGTCTAAGTCCCAGAGTCTAGTTCCTCTTCTGCCAAAATAGAAAACCAAATATGCCATGTATCCTAAGAGTGGGAAATGGGGTTGGAAGTTAATTTTACCCTTATGAGTCTAAAAGGTACAGGTTCTCTCTCTCTCTTTTTTTTTTGAGACAGGGTTTCACTTTGTAGTTTAGGCTGGCCCTAAGCTCACTATGTAGCCCAGGCAAGCCTTGAACTCAGCAATCCTCCTGTCTCTGCCTCCCCAGTGCTGGGATTATAGGCGTGAGCCACCATGCCCAGCCAAGGTTCTCTTTTTATAAACTATTATTATTTAATCTACTATTCTGAGCCCTCAGAAAACAAGACAGATCCGGAAGATAAGTGCAAGTAGAACCCAGTCATAATCGCTTCACAGCTGCTGTGCCAGATGTGGTATATTGCTAGAGCAGACTAATATAGCCTCAGGAACTTAGTAGGAAGCCACTGTTCTGGAAAATGTGTTCTTTTCTATCTCAATCAGGAAAGACAATCAGAAACACAATCACATTTACATGGATTCAACAACAATATTAATTTACAGTTTGGCCCCAGGGTTGTGCTCACTCTTCTGCCCTCTGTCATAATACCATCTGAAGAGATCTGAACCATCTGGACAACCCACCGTCGTTCATTTTACCCCCTACATGGATGACAGCAACAGATCATGCCAGAGGAGCAAGCAGTTGCTTGTGTTCTGGAGGCCTCAGTAGAACACAGGCATCGTGGAGGGCAGGAGAAAAATCTGCAGGGATTAAGAGGCCATCCTGTTCCAAACACTCCAAGGAAAAGGAAATAAAGATAAATAACTGTGTCTTGCACTTTTTTGCACATGGCAGGAAGTGCAGTGTATAGTGGGTCTTTAAAAAGGAAATGAATATATTCATTCTATCCCTAGAGAGGTACCAGGTTGGCACAAAAATTTTGTTGATACAAATATGATGTTTTACTTAAATCTAAGTGAATCCCAAAGTAGAAGAGGGATCAGTAGTAGGTTTGGGCTGAATCAATGCTGGAAAAGGACAGTGCACGGAATTAATGATAAGTGTTAGTGGAGAATTGCAACACAGAGCCCTAGAATTCCTAGGAGAAATCAGGGGGAGAACTTCCCAAAGAAACATTACTGTTGTATAACAGGGAGCTGGTACACAGAGGGTAGCCTGTCAGATGCCAAGCGACTGAGAGAACCAACAGACACACCTGTGAGCTAGGTCCTTTCAGATCCCTTTCAGATCCTTTTAGGAACCCTGGCTACAGCCATCATGAGGAAGAGGTACATTTGAGAAAGCATGTGCAGGGCAAGAAGACACAGCAAGCTCTGTGAGCAGGTGGCCCAGAATCCATGGAAGCAATGGTGCCTGCGGACACCTCCCTCAGCCCACAGCTGGGCCACACGGGAGTCAGGTGTGACCCACTGAGGGGACACAGTCCAAGATTTGGTTCCAGAAGGGTCCGCTCTGCACCCAAGTGATGGCCAAATGCAGACAGAGCCTGCCCTGTAGACTTACAGAAACCTGGGAAGATGGTGTTGGGGGGTAACTCTCAGAGTATGGGCTTCAGACTGCACCTGTTTCCTACTTTGCATAGGAAGAGAAATGGTTCAAGAAGTACTCAAGAGATGGCCTATGTGATGACGTGGATGTAAAAAATATCACTAGAACATGGAGATACACACGAATGTGCTTATGGGTCTGAGGACAAAGGAGAAGCTCCTCATAATAGATGTAAAAGTCCATTACAGAAAAAAGTTGTCTAGGCACTAAGTAACTACAGAAAATATTCTTGCCAGTCACCTCCAGCCAGCCTTTGCTAAAAAATAAAATTGTCAGAATACTTCACACAGGCCCAATGGGTGTACCAGCTTCCACTTCCCAAGGGTGACCTACTCCCCAGCTTCCAAATGCCCACAGCAAACTAGCACAGGGCCCCTTCAGCTCAGCTGGGGTATCCTAGCTACTGTGGCAAGCTGATGACGTGGCTACTCTTACAATCTGGAAAGGTCAGTGTTTCCTTATCACATTCCTCATATAGATTTCTCTTCCTTTTATGAGGGACTTTTCCATAATACATTTGGGCCACTATCATGAAATGTTATTGACCAGGTTCTTGTTTTATAACAAACTGTTTAAGTGGCCCAGATCCACTAGTTCTGTTAGACGCTTTATCCACACTGCTGACTTTATAGCATGTTAGATCAGCCTGCCGTGAACAGCTGACGTGGCTGAATAAAGACTGTGTTCTGGGAGGACAGATGCTGTTCTCCATAGCCAGGAGGCTCCCAAATTAAAGATCACTGGATGACTAGTCCCTGATAGGAATGCACAGGTCTAGGAGTCAGGGGGGAGGGATTCCCTAGGCTGGGAATGACCCCCAATAAAACAAATTCCTTAGAATCACACTCAGCTATCCCATTATTTAAAATGTAGGGTAGATATTTCCTTTGGAGTTCAAATTTCTGCACTGTTTCCCGTGCCAGGATTACAGGCTACACGCAACAATGGATTGCGAGTTCACACATTGTCTTGTGGAGAAAAATACACCCAACTCAACAGAATCGTCCCTAAAATGTAAACGTGACCACAAATTATTTTTGATTTGACAGTGGTTTTCCATGCAGTACTGATGATAGCCTGTCCTTCCTCTCACTGTGTACAGAAGCATGTGACTGAAAATCAAAGTGGGGAAGTACACTTTTTTTTTTTTTTTGAGACAGGGTCTTGCTTTGTAGTTCAGGCTGGGCCTGAGCTCACTCTGTAGCCCAGGCAAGCCTCGAACTCAGCAATCCTCCTGCCTCTGCCTCCTGAGTGCTGGGATAACAGCCATGAGCCACCATGCCTGGCCAGAAATTTTTAATATTTACAGAATATTTGCTATTTATATAAAGAGGAAAACAAAATTTGCATTTCCAGGGTGATTCTTGCTTCCCAAACTGACAGGAAATAAATTTGGGTCAGTTTTATAAACTTTATCCTCTATTTTCAGCACCCTCTTCTTCCCACTCCCACCCTTCTGGAGCTCAGCCAGAAGTGGAAGAAGAGGTGACCTCAATTTCAAGAATCTCACAGCTTCACAGTGGAGTTTCCAGTACGTGCTCTGTTTCTTCTTCCATATTTTGAGTTTTTATTTCCTTAGGAAGAAGCTCTACAGATAAAATGTTGAGAAAACAGTAGCATTGATGGCGGGTTTCCCAACTGGCCTTTACTGCCTGCAGATTTACAGCCCACACAGCCTGTCTTGCCAGTTAGGTCAAAGTCCTATTTTCCCTGGGATAGTTTGGTAAGTTATTGCTGGTGTTTTTTTTATGTTGCAGGAGGTGATCACACAGGTTTGACGGTGCTTGTGGAGCTGCACATCTGAGTGAGGTGCACAGAATCCGATTGGACCTGATGAATCCAAGTTTGCCAGGCTCACTGCGTTTGCCCGAGCAGGAGGTACTCGGAGGCACAACGCGGAGCTCTGAGGCAGGGCCGAGAGGTCTTCCTGGTTGTGTGTCCACATCCCGGACACTGTGGCCAGTGGCGCTTCTATGGAGGATGTCAGTGGTGGTCACAGGGTTCCACGCAGAGGAACGGACGCTTTGAGCTTTGCACATTCGTCACGTAAGCACTTTGGAGATAACGCTACGGTTTGCTGATGTGTTTTGTTCATTAAACAGACACAATGCGAAGCAGAGACTGAGTGTTTGGCACTCGCTTCTGGACTCCTGGGTTCCCTCCCATTCGGTGATGTCCCTCTGGGTGTTGGTCACCGGTGGTAAAATTCTTAGGATGCTGTTCATCATCAGATTAAAATTTTTCTGTCTTACCCCAACAATAATTTTTCTACTTGCTAATCATTTATATCTCTTGTTCTTCTCACTCTCTCCTTTTTAATAAAACATGTGCCGTCTGAGATCATTCTGACCTTTTTGTTTATCTTGTTTTACCAACAGCTGGAGCTTCCTAATTAAGTGGAAAAAAACATATACATAGATCTCTGTTCCCTTATCCTCCATGAGAACTGAGGGGAGTGAAGGAAAGACACCCTTCTTTTCTGGAAGAAAGAAGGATGTTGTGAAGAAACGCTGCACATCCCAAGGATAAGCAGTTTGCAATCCTTAAGATTTCCTTCTTGTCAACCAGGAAAGACTTAGCTAGTTACCTACGTCACTATATTTGCACAATGTCAAAATAAAATGACCCTTTTCATGGAACACTTTCTAACACATTTGTGAGACCAGAGGATAATGATGAAGACATAGACAACATCCATTCAACTAATTAGAGATTTGTTGACAGATAACATTTCAATGCAGGTGACAGCCTGTATTCCTTTAGTATATAGAAAGGCGAAAACAAGCTTTTATTAACAGAGCCTTCAGCAAGTCACTGCTTTTCTACTTACATCTTCAATATGAGCTGATGATGTTTTTAGCTTTTCTCCTTTGATAGAAAGTTCCTAAAATGTGAAACTCACAGTGGTGCTCAGTTCACTAAGGTTACCCAGTAAACAGGTAGTGATCATACAGAAAGACAAGGGTGATTTTTTTTTTTTCCTGTTCTGTTGTATTCTATTTTATGGAGAAATGGAGCAGAGAGAAAAAGGAAAAGTTTTTCCTTTAAAAAAAAACATTGCTTTTTACTACTGAGATAGAAACAATTCCAACTTTGCGTTGATGGGTAAAAGTTGAGAGGCTGCTCATCAGTGGAATGACTGGGTTTCCATTTTCCAAGTAAACCGAAGAGTCCACATCACATCACGTGATGGCCTGCGACCCTGCTTGGTCGGCGAGGAACTGGAAAGAGGAGCGGCGGAGGATCGCTCTTCAGTTTCTGATGCCGGAAGTTCTTCCTGAAGAGTCTTACACAATGTTCTCACGGTAAGTACCAGGAGAGAGGAGCTCAGGGACAGTGCCCGGAGTCACCTCGCCGAGCTCTGCTGGGCTTCTCAGCACCATTCACATTGTGCAGCTCAGAAAATTCAGAAATTGAAAATCAACAGAATTCTCTTCTTTAAAACATGCCCCCAAAGTACGTATCGGAAGACAAAACAAGCAATGTGCATTTTTCTCATCATTTCGTGTTTTTTTTTTCCTGAAACTCTGTCCACAAAACAGAAGGCTTATGTAACCATATCAATTGCTTGTCATTTAAAATATTTTTCTCCTTATTGCAACTGACCCAGATAGAAAAAAAGACAAAGAAAAAAAAAAAGAAACGTGGAACAAAATGTAAGGTTAAGTGAACAGTTCAGCAAGTATGTATTTCACTTCTGGCAGGTTCTATGTGAATTCAGTAATTCCTTCTGAAATCATCCCAAATCTCAGGAAAAGGACAGCGTATTTTAAAAGCCAGAGGGTTATTGAAATTATACAGGATTAGGCATCTATGATTGTGTAATAAGTGCTAGAAAAAAAGGTATGAGCGGAATATTTTGGGATTATCAGAATGGATAAGTGATCTCACCTATGCAGTATTTTAATCCTTTATCATCGCCTACTCTGCAAGGAGTGTGCGACTTCAGAGCTACAGTGTCTTCCTTTATGTCTGAAGTGTTTAGTTCAGTGCTGTGCTCAATAGACGTTCAGATTGTTCGTTAGCTATGGATTAGTTCTAGTTTTTGCTCCTCCGTGTGGAAAGTGGCAGTAGGAATAGCAGACAAAGGAAAGGGTGTAATAGAGAGAAAACAGCACCTGTATTTCGGGTCCCCAAGGGAACGACTCACAAATGCATTGGCTGCTACACAGGCTGTTGACCTTTTCCTCCTTACAAAAGCTGGGCTCGCTTTCTTCCTCTGCTCTCCTTGCTCTCTTTCTTCTTGCTTCTTCCTGAATGGTCACTCTCCGAACTCTGCAGCTCCGCACAAGTCTACTCTGCTTTATGCCGCTCTGGAGTGTGGCGGTTGGTCTGTGGGATACGAGCCCGAGCTGCTCTGTCTCTCCCGGTAACCTTCGCCTGTCGCCATCAGACACCAGATTCTTGAGTTTCTAACTTTCTAGCAAAGTGCGCCCGCTGCCCTGTGCTCCACAGGCGCTGCTGTTTGTTCTGATTCTGTGTCATTATTTATTGCCTGCAGTGAGAGCTGTGCTCCTTCAAGGGAAAAAGGCTTGGCTTCTGTCTTCCTCCCAGTCAATGCACAGTGAATGCCCCCGGCGACTGAGCGGCAAGACGGGCTGAGGGCAGAGAGCTACGGGCCCACACGGTCTGGGGCGGGTTCCCGTCACAGGGAAAGAGGAGGGAACCACATCACATTTGGAAATCGCTGAGCAGCCACATCTCCCATCTCAGAGCACAAGCTACTGCTACCACTGAAGCCAGAATCCAAATTAACTTAAAAACAGGCCTGTGATGTAGTTTGCGTGCCCTTTCCAATGGCTCCTAAGTTTGAAGGGCATGGTACTTTCTCTGCATTTGGTTATTATGTGAAATCAAACTGAAATCAGTTAGTATTAAAGCACAGATGATTTTTGGACATATCATAAATTCCATTGTTTGTTTTAATAAAAAAAATTAAATCAAAATCTTCATTTCTTTTGAAGCTTAACACATATAGGATCCAGAAAATCTCTGGCATCATCAACTAGTAAGTAAAACTCTGTTCCATTTCCAGCAATACTCCAAGTCTCATTGCAATAAGCTCCTATCAACTTGATGAGGCAGACAGCCAGGATTTTTCACAGATACCACACTCCAATTAACTCTGGCAGGGGGTTCTGATAGGGAGCAGGGCTGCTGTCAGCAGCTCTGCAGTCCCTCAGGGCTGGATTTGAGGTTTTGGAACATTCTTGTGGTATCTCAACCCCTACAGTGTGGCTCATAATGTGGTGTCCATTCTGGCAAAAAAAGAAGCATCAAACAGCTTTCCTTCCTCTCTGTGCAGCGAGACAAAACCCCCCTCTTCTGCTTTTAACCAGAGGTTTTGGAGAATAGGGTTCTTACAACCTAATATTATGGTCTACAATAAAACACACATCTGTACTCTTTATATTGCAGAATAACCTGTCTTAAATTGGAGAGGGTGGGGACAGGTAAGGCCCAGAATTGTATTGTTCAAAATATCTACTTCTATCAGGTAGGCTCGCTGATAATCTACCAATCTTCTTTATTCAGTGGAAATTTTCTTTTAAGAGCTCGATTCATTCCTATAGCCTAATCTTCCTTAAGGACACTAGACTATAGCAAAAAGTTTAGACAGAGCCCATCCAAGAGTGGGCTACATTCTTCTGCTCAGGACCTGGACCCCTATGTAACTACACATTCTTTTCAGCATTTCCAAGTATTTCAAAACAAACAAAAGACTTCCGGGCCATGAATGGTAAACTGTTACCTGAGTTTTACTTCTGACTCATTGATCTATCATTTCATTCATTCAGTTAGCAGATATTTCAGTGTTACAGGGTGTGAAGCAGGCCTCTAGCATAGTCCAACAGTCAAATATCTTTTCCTGTAAATTGCCTAACCATCAGCACTTACAGCTTTCTATCACAGTTATTCAATAGCAGCTATTTTTGCATACCAAATACCAGTATATGAGCTACTGGGAGTGACAATGTTTTATGAAACTTTAATTCAGAACCAAAACAGGCTGTAGGTCATATTTGGCTTACAAATGGTGCTTTGCCAACCCTCTTTCTTGACACTAGTGTCAAAACCACAAGGATGGAAAGATACAAGTATTCCTGCTGTATTAGGCCTTGCACACCAGATGTGTAAACCACCACTTCAAAGCCTCAGTGTTACACATGTCATGAGAAAAAATAAAGCTACAGAGCAGAACTTTATAGAGAATTATATGTAAATGTGAGAAAGTCATGTTAGGAGGCCTTTTTGTTAGGCTCCTTCTCTGCTTTTTTTCTGTATCAATAATTCCTTTTCTCAGCCGCTGAAAATATGAGCTCTGCCTCATCATAGTGTAGCCAATCACTTGGTCAATGTTCATTTAACATTCATTTTGTGTAAGATACCTTGTGTTGGAAAAACCTAATCATATAAGCTTTAGAAGCCTAAACATTCAACTCCCTGGGCACTCAGTTACCATCACAACGCTGTCTGCTGTTAGAGAGTCAGAGGGCTCCTGAGACACCGTTTCTGCCCCTCGAGAGCTCACGGCAAGGACACGATTACAAATAAGGTGACTGAAAGGAGCTTCCTTCACTCTCAGTCATCTCATCATCACATTCCTCCTCTTCAGTTATGCCACATAGAGTCCAGCTGCTGCCCTGGTTTAAACATTTGAATCTTTTGGCTAAAGTATAAAAGGCTGACTAATTAATTAAGTACTTTCACAAGTCTTCACTGAGAAACTACCCTGAGTCCAAATGTTTCAGTGCAGCATGTTGCAAGATTGGGGAAGAGAACACGTGTTCTGCTAACAGCGGGCTCCTTACTCAATATGGGGAGCAGTTCAGAGTCATCACCGAGTGCAGACGGTGGCAGCACAAAGTGATAGGAGCAGAAGAGAGTATTAGCGTGTGGCGTGAAAGAGGCGTGTGCAAGAGATCTTGATGGTTCCCCAAGGACAAAGTAGATTCATACACAAGAGGGGAGACAAGGAATTTGAGGTGGGAAGAAAAGCATATTAGAATCAATGAGGCATTCCTACAGGCATGCTGTTTTTAAGTGCAGTATCTAGGGAGTGTCTCTAATGAGTGGGAACCTTGGTTTGAAAGGAATAAGGTGTATCATTCAGATGCATTTCATTAGATGGTAGAGGGGAATGATGCGAGATCACTGAGCAGAAAATAATAGAAGGGAATGGTGGGCTGATGTAAATGTGGAAGATGGAGTAGAAATGTGGAGACTTCACTGAAAAATCCCACAATCATCAGAAGCCCAGGCTAGTGTGGTGGTAACAGGAAGAAAAGGAAGGAAAGGGAAAGACGGTTCAAAGGAAAAATGACAGGACTCGGTGACAGGCTGAATGTGAGGGAAGAGCCCAGGCTGTGCAGAAGAGTGGTGACACCAGTGACAGAATCAACACAGCACCATGAGCCGAGAAGCAGCTGATCAAGCTGACGCCACGCTCGCTGGTGCCATGTGTTTGAAAGCTCATCATCAGAGATGCAAAGCCGAGCGGAGAGCTGTCTCTCAATTCTCCTCACTCAGGAGCACATGGGCAAACGACGAACTTGTACAAAGAGAAGCCCTCCAAGGCCCTAGCCGATGTGACCTTGTGGGTCAAACCAAATTAAAGGCCCATAGAGCGAGGGTCACCTCTGATGTCTGCACAATTTAGAACTACAAATACACATCATGCTCTCCTTGTGAAGTTTCCTCTAGGTCGCCTGGAAGCCATAATAAAACATCAAATGACAATATTTGGTAGCCCCTCAGTAGAGGTGTATTGGACTGGTCTGAGGAGAAGGGGGTTAACAAGAAGTCAATGCAGAGAAGGTCTGCTGTTTAACACTGCACATCATGTGAAGAGAGGAGAGAAAAAACTGCTACAGCAAGTCATGCAGCCAAGACCCAGTTAGGCCAAACTAAACAGCCCCATCTCAAAGGTGTGTGTAAGGACAGAGCAAAGGGTACTTGGAGAATTTCAATAAGAGATGTTCACTTATCACTTGTTTCCATCTCTACTTAAAAAGGGTGGTGCTGACTGCAAACAACACAAGTAGTATCAATAAATGATTATTAATCATTCATGAACTGAAAGGGACCAGAACTAAAATTTGTACGGGGGGGGGATCTAAATTTGTGCACATAGTAGGAATGTAAAACATCATGGGCAACTGGCCCACAGGTCAGAGACTGGGGGAGGGGCAGAGGGAACACTTTGTTACCATTTCAGCCAATAAAGGAGTCACTTGTTTTCTTCAAAACAGACAACTGTCTTTTGAGATCATCAGAAAATAGCTTTGTTCTGCTTAATATACATTTACTCAGAGTAGTAATAGAAATGAAGGTTCATAGGGATGTTGTTTTGGGAACTGACAGAAGTATTCCTTGCACTTGGCAGTGACAAGGTGTTGGTATTTTTCTTTGTAATAGAAATAAAGTACATCTTATAAAATTCTGAGCCAGGTACTATTGTTTTCTAAAAGCAAATGCCCTTAACTCCTATCAATGGTCTCTTCTCAGGAGTCAGGAAGAGAAAATTATACACCGTGAAAGAAGAGAAAATTTATTTCTCCATGGTTGGTCAAGCCTAGAATTCTCGACAGAGGGAATCTTTCTGGAAGAAACCAGTCTTTATGTGAGCTGGAGGCAATGGAGAAGAAAGTAGGGCTGCATACAGAGCAAATGACAAATGCCACTCGAGTCGGTGGCTCAGCATGAGAATACTTTGTATGTCTCTTGTTCTGTCTCTCACAATACACAAAGTTCAGTCAATCTTCAGCCCCTGACCTGGGCTCGGGTGGTGTTCTAAATCACCTGGACTAAATTTATACTGCATTCTCTATAGAAGGTTGAAGAAATTTGGTTCTAAGACTCAATTTTATATGCTTAAGTATTTAAATTTCTTTTTTAGAGCATTAGGTTTATTTCCCGTAAGATCTACAATACCCTCACTGCAGTATGAGCACATCATTTAAACTAGTTTTCTAGTTGGTCTACTTCCTTATGAATAACTTGTCGTACTCTGTCTAAATTATTCAAGTTAGAATTGTTCCTGAAATCACAGATTATTTTTAAATTAATTGTACCACAGTGCCAAGCACAGGGCCTTGCATATGGCAAACACTCTGAAATGTTTGTTGAGTAAATAAATGGGCTTCAATTCAGTCTTGGATTTCGGTCTACTGTTTCTTTTTTCACAATGTTAGCCAGATAAACTGGCTTGTGGTAAAATGTGAAAGAAATGTCAGTGATTCTGGCATTCACTTCAAAAACGGGTCCGGAGTCCTAGTTTAGAGATCTGGAGTGGAAATCTGATTCTCCTTGTGTCTATGGATGGAGCTCCCGGAGTCCGGGTCAATATCTGACAAAGTTAGCATTTGCAAGCCAGGTGCCTGTCTCCCCTGGGTGTCTACAGTGGAGTGAGGGTGAAATCAGTACTCGGACTCTGGCTCAGCAAAGACAGTTGTCTTTCCTGTGGGGCCTGGGCCCCTCTCTGTTCAGGCCAGAGCAGAAGTCAAGGCCGAGGAAGGCGGCCCTCCCAGCCTTTTCACCTTCTTCCTCGTGGTGTAAGCAGAGATGTGGATGTGTATTCAAACCTCAATTCCACAGTTTTCCCACCTTCAGATGCAGAGGCCACTGTGACCTGGACAGCGCTGACCAATCTCATGGACGGTCACTAAACCTCTGCTGAGCAGAGGGCGACTCCGGCTCTTCGGGTCTCATAATTTGGGAGAAATACTACTACCCTCCGCCGTTACTATGTTATTACAACAGAACTCTGTCTTATTATGTATGGCATGGTCATAAGGCACAATAAACAGCATCGTTTAATATTCACAACTCTCTCTCTCTCTCTCTCTCTTTCTCTCTCTCTCTCTCTCTCTCTCTCTCTCTCTCTCTCTCACACACACACACACACACACACACACACACACACACACACACGGCCAGACCCGCTGCTCTGTGAGAAAGAAGCCTGCACTCAGAACTTGCTTCTTTTTCTTCACATCTTCACACATCACCTGGGCATCTTTGCTGACCTGGCTCAGGCCTGAGCGATTCCACCAAGCTTTCCCCACGGTCTCTTTGCGGGGATTTACTCACACGGCGAGGGTACAGGAGGTGAGAGGACCACACGCTGTCTGTTTTCCTTCATAAAATGGCAAACCTTCAAGGCAAGGAACTAATAAATCCTCCTAATCCTGTTCAAACCAAATCTCAAGTCTAGCAGAGGGTCGCTTCTGCCCCATTCCACGGCCCAGGAGAGTCGCACAGGAAGCGAGAGTCACAGCGTGGGAGGAACAGCAGTCACCCTGGAAAGAGGCAGGACAGACACTGCTCGTTTCTGCAATCTGTCGCCACATCAGGGGCGAGTCCGGCCCCTGCACCCCGGGCACTCGGTCCACAGCTGGCTGCTGGGGGGTGGCACCACCGATTCCGTCGCCTCTGTTTTTCACTCCGGCCTCGCCCCTGGGTGTCTGCAATGCCATGCATGGCTCTAACGAAAGAAGATGTTGTGCTCACTTAAGAAAATTCTTGTCTCCTCTCAGTCGCCCAACTTTCCTTCAAGAAGCAATCACCAAGGATTGTTCCTGTAATGCTGTCACATTCTGTAGTTTCCCAACTGCAGAACTGAACTACTTTCACCTTACAGCTGCCTCTGAGGAAGGCTTAGCAACGTTATGGCTCAATACAGGGTCTCCCGAAAGAGACCATGGTTTATGATTTGTCATTATGCCAACTCAGGCCTGTAAGATTGGTGCTTGTTAGATTATCTCATCACTTATGGTTTTTTGTTTTTGAGACAGGGTCTCACTTTGTAGTTCAGGCTGGCCCTGAGCTCACTATGTAGCCCAGGCAAGGCTGGAACTCAGCAATCCTCCTGTCTCTGCCTCCCAAATGCTGGGATTACAGGTGTAAGCCACCATGCCCGGCTCATCAGTCATGTTTTTATCCAAAGATAAAACGGAGTTATAGCCACATGTGTCATTATATGGCTTTAGCTCCAGTACTTGGGAGGCAGATGCAGGAGGATCACAAGTTTGAGCCCAGCCAGGGAAACTTAGAGAAACTCTATCTCTGGGAGGAGAAAAAAAAAATTAAGTTATATATTTAATGCCTAGTAAAGAAAAGTTTTATGTCCATTTCAGACACAATATATGGTCCTGCATATGTGTTATATTTGTAATGAAATTTCTTCCAGTGAGGTATAACATGATAAGTGTTCTGGCCTTTGCTGATTAGAGACAATATAGCAAAGACAGTGCCAGGTGGCTGACTAGACTCACTCATTATACCCTAACTTAGTCTTCACCAGGCACCACCTATCGTGGACTTGCATGTTAAACACAAACAGACAAAACCTACTAATGCTAAATTTAACTATATCATTGTAAGGAAAATCCTAGTCACATAATGAGAGGTATTTTTTTTTTTTTTACTGCATCATATAGTATCAGTGGTTGTGCTGGGTTTTGTTTTTCTTTCTTCCACATCATTTTCCTATAAAATTCTTTTTCCCACAAAAGCACAGTCATGTTTGCCCACTCCTCACACCAGTCCACACTCAAAGCTTCAAGGGGAGAAGTGTGATTTAGCTCATGGGTGTGGGTTTCAGTCCACGACCGGCTGGGCTCAGACAGGAGCGTCATGGTGCAGAGCAGGCCTGGGCAGAGAGGACAGGGCCAGGGCCAGACTGGGAGCCCAGCCCTGGTGCTGTGCCCTCCCCAATGCAGCTGGACAGGCCTCACCAATCTTTGGACAGCTCCAAGTTAATCCAGTGGGCACAGTTTAACTAGTGCAGAGATCACAGATGTGCAATTACATAGGAAATGTCTACATCCACGTTTTCAAGGAAAAGGATGTGGAGGGGTTAAGATTTCTCAAGAGTGGTGAAGTCAAACACTCACCTCACAGGAATCATTTAATACTCATTTGGGGAAGAATGGAAGGTGGTGTGATGCTATTTCATCCAATGTATATCTAGATCACCTGAGGAAAATATTGACATGACAGAGATTTTAATTATGAATAAGAAATTAAAATAATTGTTTTTGGAAAAAAGTCTCATTCCAGTCCAAACAGCCCTACACTTACAATATTGCCAGCATGACAGTGTCTACCATGCTGCTTTTCACTGACAGACATGGAATAAAAACAAAAAATCATCATGAATGCTTGGTGCCTCCTCTGCCACACAGTATTTACTGCTTCTCGCCACACCTCCGAGCTGAGTCCCCCGGACAAGGTGGCCCTACCAAGGACAGTGCAAGGAGCAACATTTCTAAGAAGGAAGCCAGGAAGGGAAGGGAGGGAAGTAGGGTGACAGGAAGAGGAGGGAAGGAAGGACAGACCTTATACCCCGCCTGGTCTGCGGGTGTTGAGCTACGCCTGCAGCTGTTGCATCAGTGTCCTTGGTGACCAGCTCCTTTTCTAGCCTCACTGATCTCCACCCACTGCCCGGACCGACAGACAGATAGTCATCCAAAGGGGCCCTTAATCGTGCCTCGGAATTGCTTAGAAGTATCTGGTAAGAACAGCAGGCCTCATAATGGCTGGCTGTGATAAAACATCATCTACTGGTGCCAGACAGGGCAGAGCGTTAGGCCACTCTTACTCCAAACAACAGCCAGGCAGAGGACACATGCAGGACACAGCCATCTCTGCCCCTGAGGAGAGGGGGGCTGGCAGGGTGGGTCTTTCTCATTCCAGACCAATGGCTCAGGGTAAAAATACTGAGCCTGTGTCTCTTCAGACTCTTTTCTCAGGAAACACTCTCACTCCTTATCTGACCCGGGAGCTCAGGGCTGCTTCTGGCCTCTTGTTAACGCTCTGCACACGTTAAGTGTCTGGGTTTTAATAACAGGCTCCCAATCTAATGCCACATCCTTTTCCCGGGATTGAGCAGAGTAGATAACCTTATGTTAAACTACGAAATGTTTTACCAATATTGCTGCATGTATTGCTGCAATTTCCTTCCCCTCCTTCACTTGTGCAGCCTTAATTAACATCTTTTTGAAATCGCAAGGAAAAGAATCATATTAATCATTCACAAGTGAGCATTCTTCTAATTAGAATAAATACATCATCTAGTTCCCTATTTTTTCCTGGAAAAATCAACGGAAAGTACATTTTTAAAGTAAGATCAGTTCAACTTCTTCTGGATGTGCTAAAAATATTAATGTCAGGAAAGACTATTAACTAAGACTGACAGCATATATTTTTCTAAAAGTTTTATAATCTCTAGATAATTCCCCATTTCTTCACATTATTTGAAGTACATTGATACAAAAATATATTCTTATATTTTGGTTTCTAAATTCAAATTTTTCTTCCCAACCAAACATAGGATACATTTAAAATATGCATTTTTCAGGGCTGGAGAATGTAGCTTAGTGAAAGGGTATGTGCCTAGCAGGATGAGACCCTGGGTTCCTTCTCTCATCCCACAAAAAAATACCAAGAAATTTTGAAAAATAACAAATTGTGAGTTTTCAGAAAATAATCAAGGAAATAGTATATATGTTTCTGAGAAAAATCCTCATATTTTAAGACAAGAAAATTTCTTAATATCAATAACGCACAGGCTACACACCAAAGTGAAAATTACAGTATTGTACTGGTAAAATACAACATAAATTATTTTTGTAAATATAACCATGTAAGAAAATACACATCTTTGTATATTTTGCAAGGAAGGTACTATTTCAGGGGTCAGTTACAAAACTATACATGAACACCTTCTGTTAAAAAGCACATACACGCAAATACACAAGATAACCAGGGGAAACATACAAGCATTTGTGCCAAGTAGAGAACTACTGGTCTTTCCCCACCCAGTGCTGGGGATCAAACTTAGGACCTGATGCTTGTCAGGAGGTGCCGTGCCACTGAGCTACACGGCTGGCCCTTAGAGCTACTGGTCTTTAGTAAGTAGCATCATTGATAGAGTAGCTACTAAGAATCTCCCTGGAAAGCATGTAGGCTACAGTAGAGAGTTGCATAGAGGTTGCCGACAAGCAGAATGGGGAGTATGAAAGTATTTTGTGAGTCTCTGACAGTGGCAGTCAAGTGTTTAGTTTCACTCAGTGTAGGCTTGAACTCTACTCTGTTAAACATCTTCATAAATGATATTCAGTGGGTTGTCAGGGTATTAATTAAATTCCCAGATGAGAGTGGGTAGCAGGCAAGAAATAACTTATTATAGTACAAGAAGCTTAGGAAAAGATGTCTTGAAATTAAAGAAATGAGATTTAATCTTTAACAGTAAAGGCTGGTATTTCATTAAAAAATTGATCCAATAAAACTTGAAGTAGAATTAAAAATTGGTTTCAATAAAATGCTATCTGCAATAGTGAATATAAAGTTGATTTGATATCCTAATAGGATTGGAGAACATTCAAACTGTTTTCACTAGAGAAATGAATTTGAAGTTTTTATAGTCATCAGCCCCTCACACTCCCCCAAAATTCTAGTGCCCAGCTGACCACGAGGACGAAGCTGAAATGTATGTATATGGTGGGAGGTGGAGGGCCTGAAGGGGGGCAAAGGAACAGGAGAAAATGAGAATCAAGATGTGTCATGTACAGGTACAAATTCTCAATGATGAATGTGATCATAATGTATACTTAAAATGTAACAATAAACTCAGTTAAGAAAAAACATTTTATTATTATCAGACATCCATCCACTAAAAAAGTGGTCCCATATGGGATTCTTAGAGGCAAAGACTGGAAAAGAGATCTACACTTGAGTGAGAAGGGCCAGACTGTATTGCTATTTTTCTACAAATTCTTCAAAACAATCAAATGTTTCTAAGGAAACAACAAAAAATAAATTTTGGAAATCAAGAGAGTGAAAAATGTGGCTTGAATTGAAGTGTATAATTTTGATTGTGGCAAAATGTGCTGCTTTGTCAGTTGCAGAGCTGGGCGTGCCATTTACAAACAATCCTGAGTATATACTTCTAGCCAGGGAGTTGAAACTCTTCGCGTGAGGGAAAGGCCATCCCTGTTTCTGTGAGGATTTAAGTATTTTTTGAAGAAAATGCATTCAAAAGGATTTCTTCAAAGAGCTTCTTCTCCAACAGTCTCGAGTTCTGTATTTGTTAATCTTCGAAGGAGACGCTAAAACTCGAGTTGCATAATTACAGCTTTACAAAATAAATCCTCTATTTTGAGGTTTTTAGTGGCGATTTCTTCTTACCAGTATTAGAATAATGCCAACAGAACATAGCTGCAGGTGATGATGTAAAAAGATACCAAACAAGAATGTAATAAGGCTTTTCCATTTTTAGGAAATGTGATTATATGCATTATCTCCGGAGCAGATTTTTCATCTTCTGTAAATATAATTCCTGGAAGTGCCTGCTTTGTAGAAGGGTTACAAAGTGGCTCAGTTTGAGCTTCTCCATCATACCTCATTGAAGTGAATCAAGAAACATTGTACATCAACAACATGTCTATGATTATGCACAGTGGGCAAAACAGAGCTCAAAGGCTGCAAATATGTTTAGGATTTCGCTGCCATAAATACATCCCAATGTTTAGAATCACTACCTCTTGAGATATATGTTAAATGGACACTTTTCTGTATTCCAAAGTAAATTTTAATTTAGTCTTCTGAATTTTAAAAAGCAATGAAAATATTTCCACACAACAGATTCCTTCTGGTAGTAGAGTCCACCGAAGAAAAGTCTCCCTTCAGTGTCATTGGTATGTAGCCTCAGTGTTTCATATATCAAAAGAAAAGTCTTAGTCTCTTTCTCCTTTGTCATAGAAATGGTTTGGTACTTCCACTGTAAGTTTGCCTTTAAAATCTGAGCCTCATTTCATTATGTGATGACTAAGATATCTGTAGCTATTGAATCTAAAACATTCCAGTTGACTTAATCGTGGCGGCCAATGAGAGGGGATTAAGAAACACCCAGAGATTAGACTCTGAGGCTATAATTTCCTCCATGGATGTGTTTCTTCATAGATGAAGAAGCTGTTCCACCTCAGGCCCTTGTGGGAGGAAGTCGGTCACTAGGAGAAGTCTGTAAAGGTTTAACTCGCCGTGGGCTCATGCTCTTTCTGCCTCTCATTTACCTGAGAGGACCAGCTCCTCTCCCCTGTGCCCTTCTGTGGTGATGTTTATGCCTTGCTCCAAGCCTAAGAGCAGTGGGATCAGGTGAGCATGGACAGAAACATCTGAAACCAGGAGCAAAAATCATCTTTCTTCCTTTAAATTACACTTTCTCTGGTAGATGGTCACAGCATCTTTGACCATCTACCATTAGTGAAGAGAAATCTTCACTAATGCAATCACATGAGGGAATTTTCAACAAGAGAGAGATATTGGTGCCACAGTAAATCTGTGTAGTTGCTTATTTTGTACATCGGTTTGGCTGAGACATGAGAATCAGGGACTCCCCAGTGCATTACTCTAGATGTTTCTGTGGTGAGTTTTGGAATGAGATGAGCAGTTGGTGGACTCTGAATAAGCTGTTTGCCTTACGTAGTAAGGTAGGTCCCATCCACGCATGTTCAGGTCTGGAGGTAACAGAAGGTTGAGCTCACGCAAGAAGAAACGCAGGCACATGGCTCTGGACTTGGACTCCAACACGAGCTCTCCGGTTACTCTCCCCCTGCCACCCACCCTGTAGATACAGGGCTTGTCAGCCCCTGTGCCCCCGGCAGTCAAGTCCATATGCATAGCCTCCAGGTTCTGTCTCTGACTGACTGAAAGATATGAACACAGCAGAAATGCACAGAATAGAAGAAATAAAGTTTCAGATGAGTAATCAATAGAAGAGAGCTGTACAGAATAGGAAAACTGCTTCCATTCCTGCATGATGGTGCAAACAACTTGTATTAATTTAAATTTAATTCTGTTATTTTTAAGAAAAATGGGCTCCTTCATCAGTAGTAACCCATAAAGTGAGCTTATAATCTCTCTATACAAGAAATCTTTTAAAATGATAAACAGAAATTAGATGCATGCCATAGTGCGGAATCCCAAATGGGAAGGACTGGCATAGAGAACCCCTTGTCCCGCACCTCCCAACCGCGGCATTGTCACTTGTCCCAGCTGTGGGGTTTGTCCCTCTGCCATCGGAGACAAGGCACCATCACATTCCTACCTTGTGTTGGTTTTGCGTCTCCATGCTGCTGTCCCCATGCTAGAATATTCAGGTGAGCTTTCAAACACTGCTTTCTTGTCTGCAGATTGCAAACAAAAAAACCTATTCTGCAGTGTGGGCATGAGGGTAATGCATGCAGAGAGCCTCTCAGAGCACACAGTAGGACAGCAGTTCTGTTGCTTTGAGGAGACCTGCGTGCCATTGACCAATCAGTTCTGTGCTTTTATCGAATCCATGACTCAAACTCTATTGACATAGCTCCCAATTATCATGTGTTTACAGTATGCAGAGGGAATTTTTAAGTTTCTCATGAAATCACTTTGAAATAGACATGAACGGCACCGTGTCTGGATGCGAAACCTGAAGCTCTGAGTTGTGGCTTTGAAGATCACACGCTGCTGCTCAGCAACAGGGACAGACTTTGATTCGGATCCAAATCCAAACTGCTCCTTTTGCTTTGCAACTTACAGTCCTGCCTATTAGATAACTGGTGATAGGCATTTGTTAGTGGAGAGTCATGTGCAGGTGCTGGGGACGACAATACTCCATCTTTCATCTCCTTTTCATGCTGCCTGATGACCCGCTACTGTCACGCTTGGGGAGCTCACCGTCTGACATGCTCGGCAGGTGAGGCAGAGTGAAGGGAAGGCTCTGGAAGTGGCTCCCCCGCTGCCTCTTTTGAAGAGAAAAATACACTACCTATCTATGGAGCTTAATTTTTAGATTCATCATGGCTTGACGAAATACAAACTCATCATGGACAGCATTTATCTTTCAATGCCCATTTCAAAGAAGACAGAGATGAACTGTGCATGTTCTAAAGATTCCTCCAGCCCTGCGAAATTGAAAATTTAACCAGATAAAGAACTATTGAGAAGTTTCTCTAAAATGAAAAGAAAATACTTTCTTTCAATGGAAAAAAAAATGGTAGTAATATATTTTGAAAGTTGTTTTAATGTACAGTGAAATGTATATTTAAACTTTTTGTAAAAAGTGCACAGCCCTTTCACTGACAGCATGGTTAGAAATTTTATGAAAAGAAAACGTGGGGATGTTACTGTAGCTGTAGACACAACTTCCATTCCAGAGGGATGTCTTCCATGGGAAAACAGTCTTCCAGTTTAAGAGAGGGAAACATTTTATCTCTAAGCTATGAGTAACATTGTGACCATTAATATTCCACCATTACTCTCTATGGTAGCCCTGGCAACAATGTTAGAGTCCAGACACTGATTTTTGTAGGCAACGGATCTGCTACTCTTAAAGATGGAATTCTGTTACCAAGTTACATGTGAAACAGCCCTACTATCATTTGAGAGATGGAAGATGATAACATTTTCCTGAACCCAGGATGATATTACCATTTTTTAAAATGAACGACTTCTTCGGACAATACTTCTGCCTTTTTATTTTGTAAAATGCTTTTGCCCTCTTAAGGGAACATAATCATAGCTTTGCCTCAAGTGTCACATCAGGTACATGCAAATGGCAAATGAATGTCATTGTGCTGCCCATCAGGGAACTCACTGTGACTAAAAAGGGCGTCCATGCCCAAGGACAGCTGCTGTCCTAGGGTTCCTGGCTGAAGCGACAACCTGCCTGTCACTTACGGACAGGGAAAGGCTTGTACTACTGCAGAGAAACACAGATTCTCTAGTCTTTGGAGAAACAGAGCATGCAATGCAAAGCCAAGCCAACCAAGGACACAAGAACTGGTGTCTTGATTCTGAGAATGTAAAATAAGTCCATTTCCCATTGGATACTAAAAGGGCAGAAGGTGATGACATTGAAGTGAGTGGCTTCACATGGGCAGAAAAGCCAATCAGGCAAAGGGTTGACAAAGCCCAGTTTTGTATTTTCTGTCTATTGAGGGCAAGAAAGGTTTAATTTTAAAACAAGTGGACTCTAAAACATAAATTCCATTCTTTTCTTGTAAGAAGCAGTCAATAATCATCAAGGCTAGAAAACATTTATAATAATAGTTTTAAAGACCAAAGGAAGAGAAAGTCATCTCATTAGAGCCAAATTCACTACAAAGTGAAAACTGTAATATAAATTTTAGTTCAGCATTTGAAAAAATTGAAATTGGCCTATTTTCACACCTCATTGGTTTTCTAATTGAAAAGACAAGTAAGACAGTAGGTTCAGTATCTGTTATGATCCATTAGGAGCAGAACACTCCATTAATTCAGTATTTTAGGGAAAACTTATGAGTGTCTAACTGACAGGAAATGGAGTTTAACAGCAGTGGTTTGATACTGTAGTGGGGTATGAAGCAGGTTCTTCTATTTGCTTCAGATTCCCTCTAATGTCAGGCTGTACTCGGTTAATTGAGTAGGGGAGGGAGGGACAGTGAGGTTGGCAGACTGGTCTCACTGATGAGTGTCAGATCCAACTGCCACCCTTACCAGAGAGAATGAATCTAGGTTAAGGGGAGAGGTTCAGTATTTTTAAAAATTACCTGCCATGTATTTTTTTTTCCCCAAATGTCAGGTGGCAGCCTCCATTAGAAGTGTATCATAAATCAACCTAATGAGAACTACGAATACTTCCATCTCTCCACAAAGAGCAGCTTCTCAGCTGGGAAGGAACAGAAAGGAAGAATTTTATGAACCAAGTCTTCCCAATCACTGGGGTTTGAATACAACACAGTACACAGATTGGGGCCTCCTGATCCTGATGACAGTTCCATGTTTTTTAAAGGAGAGTTTCATGTTACTGAATCAAAATCAACTTCAGTTATACTTAGAGGAAACAACAACATAATCTTACCGATATATGAGTCTTAGTGGGATCCTTCTAGCTTTGAAAATGCTGTGAAAGAGACGAATGATGTGTGGCTAGCTGTGATCTTGCCATCACTCATAACCAAAGGAGCTATCCCTGCCCTTTGATGTACTAGAACCACCCCAAGCTCTGTTACCATAAAGCCAAAGTGACTAGACCAGCAAGGATGTACAAGTGATGGTTCCACATTTTAGGCTCCAAATGAAATTAGAAGTTCTTCACTGGTGCCTTTCAATAACTCGCCATAAGGTTCTTACAAGAAAAGAGCTGGAGATGAAGGGAACAAAGGACATCACGTCACTAACACAGCGAATAACCTTGGCACAAACATGTATAGAGATTTCTTGACCAGCTGGATGTCACAGTGGGCATCCTTCTAGGCCTTCTAGGTATAGATGTGTGATCTACCCACGGAGCTGCCTTCTATGAGAGTTTGCATTTGCAGCAAGAAATAAATTTACTTTCAGTTTTAGAGGTTCTAGAAGTATCTATCAAAAGGTTTTTTAGTTTGAACTCAAACCAGATAGTGGCTTTGTTTTAAGGATAATCTACAATGATTCTTTTTTCAAAATAATCAGTAAAATCACGAAATTTTTATACAAAGCTTTCTTAATGCATAATGAGTTGGTGTATAATAATCAGAGAGCATAACAATTTTTATTTAAATTTTTCATAATTATAGAATTTCATATATCTGTACAAGGTATGATCACAGTATACAAAGTCATATTGTACATTAAAAAGCAAGCATAAATATTAGCCAGTTAATAAATAATTGAGCTTACAATTTTGTTATTCTGTTTATAAAATCAAGATGAAGACAAAGGTGGAGAAATTAAGAGAAAAGAAATGAAGTCCTATATAAAAGGATTTCTCTAACTCTGAGGAAACCAGTCCTCCCCAATGTTTTATGAGTTATTACCAAAAAGAAGGCATGATAACACAAATAAGCACTAATACATAGTAATAATTACTGTGCATTTACTATTTGCCAAGATCTGCCCTAAGCATTTAATAACCAACTCGGTTTTCACATGTGAATAAGTGCTTTTTGGATCATCAGTGAGAAAACTGTGACAGAAAGAGATTGAGGTGACCAAGTTTACACAACGTGAAGGCCCCAGAAACAGGTCTAAGTCATGTACCTGGAGCCCACGTGCCTCAGTTCTCACTCATGTGCACACCAGAGCTCAGAGGCCGACTGCAGGAGCGTGGTTTCTGACTTCTGTACAGCTATTTCATGAGAGGTCATGTCACTAACAAGTGTCCTTGACCCTGAGCCACGCAAAGCTCTTCTCCAAGAAGATTTAGGCAAAAGATTTTTGTCATATTGCTTTTCTAGTACTAAGTACCATGGACTAGTTCTAGCCATATTTATCTAACCCCATGAGAGGACGAACCCAGGGACACAGCTATCCCCTGTGCTGCTCAGAACTGGACAGACACACACAGGCACCTGTACGTGAACTCACCTTCACAGGGCAGGCTGTGGAAGTTAAAGGATCGCTTGTGTGAGGTTAGGGATATATTTTCCACATGTAAAACTTGGACCAAGTATGAAGCTAGTCACTGGCCACTTCTCACCTTATTTTCTGCCTCTGCCGTCTTAAGGTGTCACTGTACCCCCACCCTTTGTAAATGGCCATAATACAACATTGATGAACTATCCACATTATTCATTGCCCCTCACATATTGTATCATTCTGCTATAACAAAATGTCTTAGTAACTTGTAAATGATAGAAATTTATTTCTCATGGTTTTGGAATCTGAGATTTCCAAGATCAACATAGTGGCAGGTTCCATGTCTGATGAGAACACATTTTCTCTTAGATGGCGCCTTCTCCTCACAGGGCTGATGGGGTAGGCCTGTTTGAAGGACACTGACTCACTCACACACACACAGAGCCCTTATCCTCCAATCACCTCCTAAAGCATTTTCCTTCATACTATTGCTTTGGGAATGAGCTTCAACACATGAACTTCAGGAGACACAAACATGCAAACTATCATACACATTTAAATACAAGTCAACTAAACTTTAGTGTGGACGTTAGACTCTACCTTCAGCAGACAAACTCATCCTTCTGGCCATGTCACTGGACCTCTTCACAGTTATCATGGCTCAGGATCCCTCAACCCTTAGTACAGATGGAGGTCGGAAACATTTTAATGCTGCAAGGAATAATACTGTGACCATATTACATCCATGTGGATTGCTAGTGAGAATTTCTTTTTGACTTATTATTTTTATGATTTAATTGACAAAAACACTTATACACATTTGTGCTATACAACATAATGTTTTGATATGTATCGACATGATAGGCATTGATTGGCTAAACCAAGCTAACACATTAGTTGCCACCTATGTGCATCATATTTGTGTGTGTGTGTGTGTGTGTGTGTGTGTGTAGGATGAGAGCACTTAAAATGTACTGTCTTAGAAGAAAATTTCTTAATTGTCATGCAAAAATAACTCCCACACAGCCCACTTGGCATATCCTCTGCCACACAAGTCAGAATTCCTACTAATGAACTGGTATTTATACATCTGTATGTTATTTATCTCATTTATTTTGGAGCAGAATGATGAGGAATTATTTCTAACTGCTTCTGGTTGTGATTTTAATGGGTAATGCTTTTATTTTCTTGTTAACATGGAAAAGAGAGCAGCAAAGTCGGCAAGATCAGGGTTTGAGGGAGGCATTCAGATGCTCTGATATGTAAGCTAAAGGACATTTAAGGAACATCATCACTGCCCACCATTGCGCGGTACTGGAGTTGTCCATAAAGACTCCAGCAGTGGGTTCTAGAAAGTTCCTCTCTAAGGAACACTTAAAAACAAGCCCATGCCTGAGTCACTCAAGCCTAAGAACCTTGACTGCAAAGGCTTTTCCTAAACAAAGGGGAGAAGGTGGAGCTCTGGACTAAGTGACCTAGGCTCATCCTAACCACCCAGCCCTGAGGGTTTCGAGCGTGTCTGTCTGCTGTGGGCCTTGAGGCACTGCCATGGCTAATCTGTGGAGAGAGGGGCATTTTCCTAACAGATCGCTTTGGCTATCTACATGACAGCAAAGGATTGTTTTGGCAGGAAACCACACAACACAGCAGGGTACACTGGTTTGAACAAAATGTTTTTATGCAGTGTGTTGCCAGGGGAATTGCTTTGCATGTTGACATTATTGCCCACGCAAATAAGCCCAGGTTGATTTCCTGACCAAATGAGTTTTTTCTTCCTAATATTTTACAAATACATCCTGGGTCTCATTTCTAAATCATTTAATAAACAGATTGTATATATTATATCAAACTAAGATGTTAAACACTGCCAGCAAGAAGTGGGTTTGAAAATGCAGGCATATTTCCTTTAAAAATATTTCTATTTAAATAATATCTTTACAAGATTTAGATATAACATATTTCTTATATGAGAAAATGGATAAACCTTTTCATTTCTATTTATTTCATTCAACACAATTAATCTAACCAGCTCTAACTATGCAGAAGGCCTGGTGTATAGTGTATGAACACCAAAATGCTGACCATGTTCAGTTCACGCATGGTGGATATCCCCATGATTTCAGGACTCGGAGAAGCAGAGGCAAGAACTTCCTGAGTTCAAGCTCATCCTGAGGGACTCAGTAACATAGTAAGACCTTGTTTCCAATGCTTTAAAAATGAGAAAAGACATGGAATACAGCTAAGTGTGAAGGTCCTGGGTCCAGTCCCCAGTACCAAAAGAAGGGAAGAAAGGTACAGTCTGTATGCAGATTTTAAGACAAGGTAGACTAGACAAATGCAGGTAAAGCACCACAGTAGCTCGGCAGAAGAAGAAATTATTTTCAGTCATGCCTGCATGGAATGTTTTTTTGAATTAAATTATAAGAAACGTGGATACACTTATTAATCTGGAATGTTAGCATGTTTTCACATGTCCTACTCATAATTTTGCTACAACTAAAAGATAAATGATTTGCTGCTATAATGAAGCCTCCTGTACAACCATACTGGCTTTAACTATTCTTTGGGAACTGATCCTGAACTCTATGTAGAAGTTTAACATGACCTTGTATGATGATAATCGTGAGAATCCCAGTTATGTTTATAAGTCCATTAAATGATACATGTTGGTGTTGGAATTATCTATCCAGGGTAGAACCTCACCAAATTACCCTTCTGTCTTGAAAATTCCCATTGCTATGCAGCACACTAGGTATTTAATTCATTCAGAACAACTGAAAGGAGGCAAAAGTTAGTAGCTCTAACCAGAGAAAACTGAAATCTAACTGGACACAATACCTTGTTTCTCTTTAGTCTGTTCCTTTGTATGTATCAATCTATAGAGCTTTTTTTTTGTCCACAGTAGCAAGATCGAGAAAGGGGATATGACATGGTGGCAGAAAGCAGTTAGTTACAAAGTCTGTCATTACAAAGTGAAATTCCTTTTTCAAAACGTCACCAGTGTCTCTGACACGGTGTTGGGAGATAGCACTTAGAAGGCAATCTTTCCTTTGGCCGTCCACATTGCTAGATGTGTATTTTACTGCGTATGTGGCCAGTTGAGGACAAAACGGAGCAGCTGTGAGGAGTATAAAACAGATGACTGAGCTGGAGATGAGACAGCAGATTCAGCCTTCAGTACAAATAAGGGCAGAGTGGAGCTGCTGGGCTGGACAGCTGAGGCCCTGTTGGTTGTCCTGTTCTGGCCTGCTGAGGACTTGAATTTCATGAGCCCTGCTTTCTCTGAGGAGTTCATCTCATGTTAGTAGCTTCACCTCTGCACATTCTGTTCCTTCTAGTTTGTCCCATCCCCTGTTGACTTGGCCAACTCCTACTTACCCATTAAGATGTGCCTCATAGTCCTTCATCCTCTACTTCATACCCCAGAAATAAAATATGTGGAGTACGTTTGATTTATGTCTGTTTCTATGTTTAGCATCTGACTCTCTGACCTAAAATAACTTCCCCTGTGGGCGCTAGAATTACTTCCCCCCTCTCATAGTTCAGCCCACAATTTGGACTAATCTCTGTATTTCTAAAATACAGTACAGCAATTAGAAAACAGTAGACTCTCAACAGGTGCATTTTATGTGATTACATCTACTACTTCAAAATTTGATATGTTTCTATTTTCTGGCACATGGTCTGTATGAATTTCTAATGTATTAACTAATATTTTAAAATAGACTTTAGAGTTAAAAAGCATTCGATCAAGTATCATAAATCAGTTGCCCCATCCAATCAAGTATCATAAAAGACCCATCCAGAGGTAACTATAATTATTTTAAATATCAAAAAGTACTTATAATGAACAATATTCATTTACAACAAGACCCCAAAATTGTGAAACTTTCGGTAAGAGCACAACATCCAATATACAAATCTTTAATGTCACTTTTATTCTTGACCTAATAATTGTTATGCTTAAATTTAAGATCTTCTTCATTATTATCTTTAGACACTCCCCAATGCATAGCAAGTTTAGATGGTAAAAATCACTGTAAGTCACTATAAATCACTACTTTCCTTGCCCAAGGTCCCTTTTGAAAATGTGAGTTGTATATTTCCCCATATGAAATCTGTCAGGTCAAACTACAACTGTTTCATTTTCTCTCAATAATCTAAAATCCCTGACCTGCCAAGTTTCTTGTAAGGGAATGTGGCCATTAGGAAGCAAAACAACTTTTATTCAATCGATATACAATTGCTGACAAACAATGTTTGTAAAATCTCTGGTTTTCCCTGATAGACCTTGAAGAAACGTCACTTTATTTTTTGCACTTGTGAAGTTATTTGGAAGACTCTTAATAATTTCTTTTGCTTTCAAAATAGAATAAATGAATCTGGAGCCTCCTTTGGTCCTAGGAGAAAAAGTTGTTGATTTATGATGTAGAAATACTAGCTCCACTCTAGAGGAAGCTGCTATACCCATTTAACCTCTACAAGAAAAATAAAAAGTCCTTTCTAAGACATGCATATTGGCATTTGGAAGATGTGGAAAAATTAATTTAAAAGGATGCTTAGTACTGAGACCAGAATGTATTAAGAACAATAAGCTTATGATTTTGATTATGCTTAATCATCTTCATGGTACAGTAACCCTAGTTTTGAATTATGAATTCTTAACAGAGTCTTAAAATTAATAACATTCTCTTAAATTTGCATTACACTTTTTCAGGGTACTCAAAGCATTTTAGAGGGCACAGGTAATATTTATGCCTATGTGAAAAAAATCATTATTTTAATAGATGATTGGGGTGGCAATGTGGTGACATTAATTCTACTAGGAATTGGCTGCATTTACAAAAGTGCATCCTGAGTGCCTTACGTTGGGAATTTCAAGCTTCAATATATACTTATGAACCAGGACTCCAGCAAACCATTCATGCATTCCAGTTTCCCGTCACACCTCAGCCCCCCTCCCCACCCCCAAAAGAGCCCTTTTACAAGCTGTGTCTTGATATGCTGTGTCTGCTACATATGGTACCTTTCTGCTTTCACCTCTATAAACCATTATATCTCTTATTCTAGATGGGGAAAAAAGAAAGACTGGTATTTATGAAGTGTCTGTGTTCAAAATATCGAGGTCAAAATAAGAAGAAAAAAACGTTGAAGCCTTTTCCAGGAGCATTTGTTCTAGTGAAAAGTGAGTTCCCTGGCATGCGCCCCATCAGGCACTGTGGACATAAAGATACACAAGTGCATAGAGAACTTAGTAATAGCCAGCGGTTGCTAAGAGTGACCTCTGTTCACAGAGATGACTCAGATAAAAACCCGGGCAGGGAGGGAGTCTCTGAGCAAGCGCGCGATCCTGAACGCGGGGCTGTATGTGTTCGCTGACGTCACCCCTTCTCTCCACTGGTCCAGTCATTCAGCACGGACGTTCCCACGATGCACCACACACAGCAACTACCAAGACTGAGTCACTTCTGTAGAACCACCCTCGGCCGGAGACGCCTGTATGGCAAGGATTGCAGCTGACAATGCTTGGCTCGGGAAGTGGAGGGTCAAGAAAGTTTTCAGAAAGAAAATGAAGGAAAAATGATATAAAAGGAATTCCAGACTCTGATATCCACATGTCTATTCTTCAGTCCATGGTAACATTTATTGTCCATCAGTGTGTCTATTACATAGACATTCAAATCTACCGTCTTAGTTTAAATATTGGCACGGAGACAAAATACGTGGAATCTGAGGGAATCCCTAAGCAGCGTGGGTCACATTACTCATGATTGGTGTTGGTGTGACCAGACCTGCAGGTGTCAGGTCCACATTTGGGGTTAAGTCAGGACACACACTTTAGTGCATGATTTTATGATGCAGGAGCCCTGGAATCGGAAGAGCTGAATTTTTACCTTCAGACCTGTCTCTGTAGAACCTGTGACTTGTGTTCACGTAAAAATGTATTTACAAAAGCAACCGGTGGGGAACATTTGATATACATGTTATGTTTGCTGATATAACGTACTATGTGTTTTAGTCACTTTGCCTATCGCCTGGCTCCGGACACACTGGGATTGTAAACATCACCGCAGCAAGGGTTTTCACGGCTTTCACCCCTGCCTTCAACCATACCTGGAAGAGGTAAGAGTATTCTGCAAGTACTTGTTCGATAAAAGTTTCTCACATCTCCATTGAAATCTCCAGGTGACGGCTCCCTCTCTCACTTCCCCTGGAAAATAACCAAGGACCATCTGCCGTGCTCAGGGTGATTAACACAAGAAATGCTGCCACCAGCCTGTTTCTAGATCCTTACTGCTCTGCACAGAGGACTGAGATTCCCTTCTGCATTCTTCCCGTCCTGGTCACACAGGACCCGGCTGTCCTTAGCTTCACACCAAGAGGCTCCCAGGCCCGAGAGTCTGCACTATGGGCTGGCGGGCATGGCAGACGTGGTCCTCACTGAAGGCCTCTCCATACAGTGCTGCTTGCTAGAGACTAGATTCTCTTCCTTTTCCTTTAGCCCTGACCTCTGAGACTTTGACTTAACAAGTCTCTTACAAGGCAGGCAAGATCATTGTATACTGTACTCACACTTTTAATTCTATTTTTATTATCAAGTGAGAATTTGTAATAGTCCCAGCTTCAACATGTAACAGCTACTACATATATGCTATTATTTATTAATAAAGTATGGAACTGTTGAATCAAGGCATACTTGTCAGTATTATCTCTTTACAGTACACTTATAGCAGTCTGTTCACAATTTTTGCACAATAAGTCTTAGGAAATAGCTAGTATTATTATCTAAAATGGTGGCAAATGGCTTCTAGATTATATACCACAAACTCATGGCTTAAATTGTCTCTGGACTTGATTATGATGACACCCTAACCCTGTGTATAATAAAAGCATATCTTAAAAGTCACTGGATTTGATTTTATATTTTCACAAAGATAACAACAGTAAGGGTTGCCTTAATCAATGGTACGAAAGTCTGAACTTGCGTTGGATTAAGCAGTAAAGGGAGAACTGCATGAAGCTCCAGTCCTGCTGTGGAAATACAGGAGGATAAAATTTTAGAGCTGAAACGTCTTCTGAGATTTTAATTATATCTCTGCCTTTTATGTGCAGATGAAAAAACTGAGCCCTTTCCCAGAAAGGATAAACAATCTCCCAAGTAATAAAGCATTTCTGTGGTTAGGAATAGCAACATATGGACATGGAGAAGTTGGAGATTATTTTTATAGGAGAGCGTGTCCACATAATCAAATTAAAAGAGTACAAGCAGACATCCAGCAAAACCCAAAGTGAGAAGAGGTCACAGAGAGGGAAATTACTACTTTGCTAAATATTAAAAGCAAAGAAGTCATTCTTTTTTTCCTTTTTTTTTTTTTTTTTTTTTTGAGACAGGGTCTCGCTTTGTATTTCAGGGTGGCCCTGAGCTCACTATGTAGCCCAGGCAAGCCTCAAACTCAGCAATCCTCCTGCCTCTGCCTCCCAAGTGCTGGGATTACAGGTGTGAGCCACCATGCCTGGCACTGTGGTATGTGGTGTTGATTGCTGGTGGGCATGAGTCACCATGCCCAGCATTCTATGTGGTCATCAGGATCGAACTCAGGACCTTGCGCTTGCAAGGCAGGTGCCAGAACCACTGAGCTAAATCTCCGGCCCAAGAGGTCATTCTTTTTAAATTATGGCTTATTTTTCTTCTGCAGTAGAGAAACAGAGGTTACTTGTAAAAGGTAGGATATTTTGTTACCTGTATACGATGAAACAATTTAACCTAGTGATACCTGTGGCAAACTCTTCAGCCAGCAGTCTGGTTTCCAGTCCCAGCTTCAACATGCAATAGCTACTATGTAACAGAACGTGTGTAACTTCCTAAATTTCTCTGTGACTCTGTTTCTCCATCTACAAAATGGGGATAATAGTAGGATCTGGCTTTTAAAATTAAAAGTTACCTGAACATTTAAAAGACTGCCTTACATGTAATAAGCACCACGAGCTACTATTGGACTCTAAAAGAGATGGACACCGTGGCTTCTCTTATGAGTACGGTGGCTTCTGACATCCAAATAGGTGAAACTAGAAGCAAATGCCAAGGTGCAAATGCAGCTGTTTAGAGACTCCCTTGCTCTGCATGCAGCCCCTGCCAGTCCAGAGACCCCAAGAGACAGAACTGTGTGCATCTTCACCCTGGGGTTCATTAACACAATCCAGTAAGTAACAAGGAAGGAACAATTCGTGCTAAGAAAGATGGCTAAACTTTATAAATAAACTGATTATTTGCAAGTATAAAATGAAATTAATTTTGGATTATTACAGGGAGACATGAGTAAGCCGCAGTTATTAGGGCATAATGCAGTCACATTAATTCCAGTTAGTGAGTAATTATTACTGCTTCCATTTTTCTCTTTAACTATTGAAGAGGTCTGACTCGACAGAACTGAACAGAATGAACTAGACTCCACTCCATGAAGCAAAACCTGTGCGTGGAATTATGTATAGTGAGGTCCCCTCTGCCGTTTACAAGTCAAACCAGCTCTTTAAGACAGGCCAGTTTTATACACAGAGATATAAATTTAAAGAAATCATTTAACACAAAGACAGAATATGTCTTGTATGTTGAAAAACATTTTCGAAACACTGGCTTATTTTTTCCCAACACAAGTAACTCACAGAGTAATAGTTTGGAGGACTTATGTGATGTCCCTGTTCTAACCAGAAAACGAACAAATGACAAACACACAGTTTTTAAATGTTCCATACATCCTGCCATGTTTGCTAGGAAAAATTCAACTCAAAAGAGATAAAGAATACAACTAGGAAGGGAAAGAGAATTAAAACTGGCTATGTTATGTTGGCTCCAAATTTCACACAGCTACATTGTTTTTATTAGAAAGCTGTGCTCAGGTTCCCACTTCTAACATGCTCATTAGGCCATTTTCAGCAGCATGCGGTGACCTCAGACCTTTCCTCACCCCACCTTTCTCCACAGAAACGCCACTGCCTGTAGGTCCTTAGGGAAGAGACCAGTGTTTCTTGTCTTCTGCACATTTTGGATCACGGTGCACTGAAGCCGACGTATGGGGACATCCATGTGCTTCTTGAAGGAACTGTACCCCGTTTTCACTCTAGTAACTCGGGTCCCCACACCATATGAACATCTCATCTGCCCCCAGAATGTATTTGAATGCAGAAGTAAAGGAAGGAAATAACACTGGATATGTTTTTTATTTTTTTTTTCAGTTAGAGTTTTCACGCATGGTTGTTAGGTTTCCAACACAGATGGATCCTTCTCAGTTGGGAATAGAAAGTACGAGTCGTCCAGAAACCCCTCGGAGAACATAATGTTGTCACATATCCAAACTGCTGCTTCTACATAATGAACAGGAAGACTGTCCGTTATTAATAGGGTATTACAATACTATCTTTTAACATTTACTTTCGGCTAATCCTCATACGTGTTCTATTATTTAATCACCCCCATGACATTTAAGGTGTTTTTCTTCATGAATTATTAGATAAAAAATGGAGACTTGGCAAAGTAACTTGCCCAGTGTCTCACAGAGAATCTCAGGTGGTCCCTCAGACCCCTGTGACAAAAAGATGCATTCCTGTGTCACTGAAGTCCACCTCCTCCCAGCACTGTGCAATTTTCTCCCTCAGGCAGGCATTGATGAATTGCCCACAAGCTTGCTAGCAGGCTCAGCTGGGGCAGGGCTCAGGAGCCCATGGCTTTCATGGCATCAGCCCTTGGTATTAGTGATGCTAAGTGATTTATGGTCTTGGAGACCACACACCTTTCTCCTCTGCCGAGGTCACAGGCACGCAGTTCCCCATCTCCAACTCTGGGAGTCAGCTTTGTCTCTCTCCTACTTCAGCCCAGCGATGGGGCTGCCATGTTCTGAACAGCCTAAGAATGCCAAGATTTTAACCTTAGGGATAACGTGTATAATTTACTAGCTTTCACTACAATCTGATTACACCTAAAATTAGAAGGTCATGAGAGAAAAACATGAGAATAAATTTCTCTGTGAGGGAATTGTGACTAAAGCAATTTTTCCTGATACACTGATGAATGTTGTATAAGGGGTGAAAAAGTGGCAGATGGCATTTTTTATATCCTTAATTTATTGACCTGAGTGCCCTCCAGCTTCCAAAGCACCTTCATCTGACAGAAATTAAACAAAATTTCTGAGAAAAGGGCAACACAAGACAGGAGCTATTTCCAGTGGTGAAATAGAGCAGGAACCACAACAATAAACAGAAAAATCCTTCCAACAAAGCACACAATAAATAAAACATCAAAAGCACAAACAGAAGAACTCAATTAAAGTAGAAAAGTTTTCAGTCTTTCCCTGAAGGACATAAATATTATTATTTATTATTTATACAGCGCTCGAGGTGCACATGGCCTCATATGCCGGGTTGAATATCACGTGAAAGCAGAAGGAGACCGGTAGGGCTGTAGAAGAAGAAGGATGTGTGGACGCCTTCAGCGGAAGAAAGGAAAACCCTGGAAACAGCGCCAAGTGCCAGCCACTCCTTACAGGACAGGTTTCAGCAAGGTTTTCAATGAAGAAAGTTTCACGGTCAGACATATTTGAAAGTTTGTGAGGCTTTGACAACCAATCACATGCTGAAGGAAACAGAGAAGTTGGTAGGAGACATAAAAGTTGAGAATCTCCCACAGTAGCCTCTGATTCCCCATTTCACTTACTTTTATCATTAGTTACCTGGTGGGATAAGATGCGAAAGTTTTTTCTAGCCATTCCTAGAGCCTTCAAGTAAAACTTCAGCAATCATTTCAGCAGGTCCTTCTCTAACAAAGAAACTTTTGGAGGGTACATCATTGGCCTAACATAGGTTACACTAGAACAAAATCCTGTTATTCCCCTGCTAGGTATATACACAAAAGAATGACAAGATTCATATCACAGCAACATATGTGCACCCATATTTATAGCAGCTCAGTATGTGATAGCTAAATCTTGGAAATAACCCAAATGCCCATCAACTCTAGACTGGATAAAGAAGATGTGGGTTTTTATTTTATAAAATGGAGTATTACTCTTCCATAAAAAATGATGAGATTGAATCATTTATCCTCAAATGGATGGACCTTCAGGACATACTCATAAGTGAAATAAATATGTCACAGATATGCAAATATCGTATATTTTCTCTGATATGAGAAACTGAAATTATAAATGTGTTCTAGAATGCATGATTGATATTGTGAAGTAGTAAATATTCAAAGAGTAATGGGGTCTGGGGTAAATAATGAGGAAAGAAAAAAAATTGATGGTAAAAAAAGGAAACAATGCTTGTGTATATGGGAGGGAGGTAGAATGGGAAGCGTAGGGGGAAAATGAGAATTAAGTTATGTCATATACTGCTACAAATTCTCAGTGTGGAGTGTAATTGTGACGTGCATATATAACGCACCAATAAAATGTACCAATAAAAAAATCAGTAGTAAAAAGCAATAAAAAATCAGACTGCTCAAGTTTAAAGACCCAATTCACAAATGGGCATCTGAAATAAAAAAAAAAGCAGCAAAAAACACAGGAAAAAATATTCCACATCATTGGTCATTTGAATGCTGCAGTCGCAAACAACACTGAGATCCTACCTCATTCCAGAAAGAACGGCTTCTACCAAGAAATCAACCAATAACAAATGCTTCTGGGATTCTGAGGAGGAAAGAACCCATCTCCACTGTGGTGGGAATGTAGACTGGTGCAACCACCGTGGAGATCAGGGTGGAGGTTCCACAAAGACATAGGATTAGAGGCCCATTTGACCTGCTATGTCCCTGCTGAATATACTCATGAAAGAATTAAAAGCATCATAACACAGGGACATATGTGCACCTGGGTTTATAGCAGCACAGTTTGTAATAGCTAAATCTTGGAAATATGCCAAATGTGTATCAACCAGAGACTAGATGAAGAAGGTTTTTTTTTTTTATTAGAATGGAGTATTACTCAGCCATAAATAATGATAAACTAGAGACATTTAAAGCTAAATGCATGCACCATGAGGCTATACTCATAGGTGAAATAAACAGATTGCAGATATGTAAATTCCATGTCATTTCTCTAGTGTGAGAGACTGAAGGTGCAAATGATGTCTAAAATGTGTAATAGATATTGTGAAATAGGGAAGAATATAGGGAAAGGGTAAAAGAGGGGCAAAGAAGAAAAATAAAAATTAGATGATAAAAAAGAAAATATGGAAACAAAACTTATGAATATAGAGATGAGAGGATTGGAAGGAGGGAAGGGGAATGGGATAAGTAAGAATCAAGAAATGCCATGTACAGGGAAAAATTCTCAGTGAGGAATGTGATCATAAAACATTTGTATAATGTGCCAATAAACTCCATTTAAAAAAAGGAAAAAAAATAAAGCACTAAATTGATTCTACTATAAAAAGATAACTTCTTTGGTTTCATAATTATCTTCAGTAATTTTTGCAGACGTATATTTATCTTCGATGTTGTCTGGCCAACATCATTCTATTCCCTTGTTCTTTTCTATTGAAAATGTTGTTTAAAAAGCCAATATTTAAAATATACTACATTTTCCCTAACTGCAACATGTGTAGTTTTCCCTCGGAAGGTTTATAAACCTTCATATCAAGGGCAGTAAAACCTTCACGAGAGTGGAGTATTGGAAAGAAGCAATTAGGTCTTTGCCAATCATCTCCTGGGAAGAGACTGATGCTGGTGTTCACACTGTGTTAGTTCTCGGGACAGTGGTGTGTATAAAACGAGGCCACCATAAGAGTGTGAGGCTTCCACACATGCATCTTCCATTCCACTTCCCGGTGCTGTAATTCAGCCAAGAAGACTTTTATCAGAGCTACACAGAAAGCACCACCTAGTCCTGGACACTGAGACTCTTTCCTTCTGCCTGCTAAATAAATATCTGATTTTGCAGGGCGTGGTGGCTCAGGCCTATAATCCCAGCACTCGAGAGGCAGAGGCAGGAGGATTTCTGAGTTCCAGGCTTGCCTGGGCCACATAGTGAGCTGAAGGCCAGCCTGAACTACAAAGCAAGACTCTGTCTCAAAAAAAAAAGAAAAAAAAAAGAAATCTGTTTTTGCTAAAGTACCCACATCACACGTCTTGTGATAGGAACAATAAATGGACTGATTCTCTTCTCTCAACACGATGTGCCCTCACTTCCTACAACATGAGCACTCAGAAAAGAACCATTTCTCTTATACAAAGGAAAGAAACATGAAGACAAAAAGGATCTAGTAATGTGCCAAGGCTACATTCCCTTGGATTGAAAAATGCATGTGAATAACTTCAAGCTTTTCAATTGAATAATAATTTTAAAAACACTGGAAGACTAGTAAAATATCACTTAAGTAGAATATTAGCAGTAGATAAGCAAAAGAAATTCTGGTTTCAGGTGCAGGCTGGAGGTATTCCATAACAGACATATTCACCCATTACAATGTCAGTAAAACAGGCCAATCGCATAATAATGGAAGGCTGATTCTTTCCCCACCATTTAAAATGGATTAAAATATATGACTATTGTATGTAATTTAAGGTACATTTAAATAATAGCAAAAAAACCCTCAATTCTAGAAAGTTGTATATATATTCACTAAAATACATGTGATATTCAGTTGTTTCATCAACTATTTCCTCTAATATTTTGATCATTAAAATGTTCTGCCTTGTGCATGTAGTAACTTGGCAAACGTTATGGATGATTTTAAATCCATTCTGAGATGACATGTTAACTTTCCGCTTAGCTTTGAGGTGATTTTACGGTCAATAACTAATAGCAATGAGAGGTATTTTACAGGTATTGTTTTAATAAATAAGTGTGGCTAACATGACAGGATAATGAAATGTTCTCAGGCTGCAACTTCAAAGAATAAGTCAGAGCTCAACACCAAGAACAGTGAAATTTATACACCACCTTACCTCTCCACACTAGTTTCTCTGTCCCCAAAGTGAGAATAAACCTACCTTTATGTGCGTTGGGAATTAAATGTGACATTGTAAATATAAGTTATTCGTGAGGACTGAAGTCATATACATGATGGCTAAGGATCACTCTGCCTTACAGAGGGTAACACTGAGGAGAAAGATACATGGTACCTTTCCCAGAGGGGATTCAAGTTTCTGGGAGTGAATGGAATGGACTTAAATTGTTTGATTATTATGTTACTCAAGAAATGATGAGAGAATTGAGCTGATTTAAATTAGAAAAGTAGAGCTTAAAAGATAGTTTAGAACTGTCTTACAATATCCAACAATTAATAAATTGAATCAGTAGGCACCTTGGTATTTTTCAGAGATGTGAAATATGAACTAAACTCTCATGATCACCACTGCCATGTCTGAAATTGAGAAGTGGCTTGCTCTCCATAGAAATAGTCTGGCAGTGGAGGGAGAGACATCACATAACCGCTACAGAAGAAAGCATTGTTTTATTTGGTATGAACCCTCAAGTTCCCTTCCGACTTTAAAAATTTGTGATATTTTCAAATATAGTTATATATTTTCAAATACATTGCTACAACTTAGTGTCAATTGGTTATTTTATGTAGCACACAGATTAATCTTAATAATTACTTTTAGAAACCCAATCGTTAAAAATAAAATTAAAAAACCTCAACCCTTAGTTTAGAAGACACAGTTCAATGAATTTCAAAATAAATTAGCAAAATTCTAAATCAATTAGGGACAGTCTATGAAAAACAGAGGACGAACTTTTGAGGCAAATGCTAAACTCCTTAATGAAATAGCATAGTATGTTCAGGATTAAAACAAATAATCTAAATTTCACCGCTCTGCCAACTGACTGAAATAGAAAAGTTGTGACATTGGTTCCTATAAGATTTCATCTAGAAAATTATTATCGTTTGATACTTACACTCAAGGACCAAGATGCAAACTATTAGTACTCAAAAACATTAATAAACATCAAATAACTCAAAGGGTGAACCACATAGGAGAAGATGATTAAAAAGTAGTTTGAAAGCTTAGATTTCCTTTGTATAGAAATGGAGGTTATGTCCACCTGAAACAGAATTTTAAAGAGAAAAATGTAAGATTAATAGTTATAAGGAAATTAACACTTTTTGTATTATATGAGGAAATGAGAAGATGTTTATGAGTTTGGCATTATTAACAATTCATCAAGTGTAAAGTTGCTACTATGTGAAACTCTGACAACACTGCTGAAACTAAATACAAACACCTGCTATTTATAGTGAATGTATACTTGGAAAGAACTCAGATAAGATGAAGAATCTTAGTTTTCCCATAGTAAGATCTATCATTGTTTGAACTTATCCATTTACTATACAAGAATACTCAGGATTAAAATGACTGTCTAAGGCAATCCATAGCAAGAAGTATACAGAATTAAAAATAACAAAATTCAGACTTGTAGTATAAATTTTTCTGACAATTTCAGAAATATGGAAAAATATATTTCATGAATTAACCACTTGATCTTTCAAAATATTTTATACAAAATAACTTCACTGTCTTTACCTTTAATACAATAAGATACTGTGGGACCAGGGATTTATCTCAGTGGTTCTGGGATCTGCCTGGCAAAAGCAAGGTCCTGAGTCTGATCCCCAGTACTACATATCACAGTGCCGGGCGTGGTGACTCACACCTGTAATGCCAGCACTCGAGAGGCAGAGGCAGGAGGACTGCTGTGAGTTTGTGTGCTGTGAGTAGGTAGCCCAGGCTACCTAGTGAGTTCAGGGCCATCTTGAACTACAAAAAGCAAAAAAGTGAAAAAGTGAGGCTCTGTCTCAAAAGAACTAAAAAAGATACCATGTAATATCTTTAATGAAACTAAGAGAAAGTTTGTTTCCAATTTTTCCCTTGGAAATTTGAATTTTCCAATTTTCCTTTGGAATATTTCATTTTAATATTAAGAAAATATGTTTCAGCATGTGTATTAAATATTGCTTTGTCCTTAAAATATTTTAGGATTATTATCAACACTGGAAATAAATTCATCAGTTCCCTACTAAGTAAGTCCTGTTTGATACCAACTATTCCTTCTGAATAGAGCATACCCTTTACACATGTAGCCAGTATCCTCACTAGCGGCACATGCAGTGTGCAGAGTTTGTCAGAGATATCATTCATTATCTCCCAACAAGATATTTAAATCCTTTCACCGGGTATATTTAAGAGCTCCTTCTCCTTGTAACTTCCTAAGAATATTCCGGGAGAATATTCTTATGGGACTAGCTCAAATATTATTTTTGGAAGCAACTGAATTTCATAAAGATACTATTTCAATTTAATAAATCCTCAAGTTAATTTCCTCTAGGCGGCCATTCTAATTTCTTATGATATAATAGAATCTGTACAAAAAACATTGAAGTAGAAGACTTTCTTTTACAAATTAGACACATGGCAGATAGCTACATGGCTAGAGAGATCTAGGTAGGTTGGTAAGTAGATAGATAGATAGATAGATAGATAGATAGATAGATAGATAGATAGATAGATAGATACATACATACATACATACATACATACATACATACATGCATACATACATACATCTACAGCTAGCCAGCTAGATAGATGTATATTCCTACAAACACACTGCTACAGTTGCATCCAGGGCCTCAGGAGCACACTAGCACAGTCTCCCTGGACCTTAGCTTCCACTGGCCCCCCTCAACAGGCCCCTTCTACTGGCACAGTGCCCTGGGTACTCTCTAACCTGGGCTAGCCATATGAAACTGCTTCTAGTTCATCAAAGCTGTGTTTTATTTTTGAAACATGCTTCTCCCTCCCTGGTTTCCTTTTGTCCCTTCCTAATACACACCCATACTCTCTCTCTCTCTCTCTCTCTCTCTCTCTCTCTCTCTCTCTCTCTCTCTCTCTCTCTCTCTCTCCTCTCTTGCTTTCTTCCGCCTACCCTCTCTTATGAGTATGAACGTATGAACACAGAGTAAACCAAGACTTTTGTCTGGTTCACAGCTCAGCACACTTCACGTCTCACAACACACACCATTTTATCATTGGGTTTCTCAACATCCCGGTTCGGAGGCACCTCCCAAGTGCCCCTAACAAGCTGCTTTCTCTCTACTCTTCTCTGTTTTGATCCACTCTCCAACTGAATCTCTGCGATGCTGAAACCTTCCGGGTCTCTTTTCCACAGAATAAGATTCAGTTCCAAATAAAGCTCTGGGATAAAAGTTATCACTTAGGTAAATATTTTTTGATTGAGTAAATGAAAGAAAGAAACTCTAAGTGAAATTAGATAAGCCAGTAATTAAATAAACTAATATCTGTCCTTAAAACCTTGATTATATGGAGAGATAAAATGATAAATATAGACAAATATAGTGTACCTATAAATATACACTATTACATCACTGGAAGAAATAATGAATTTTGAATTTCTAGACTATGACTACTAGGTAGAAAATAAAGCTCAATGAAAATTAGGGCAGGAAAAACTACTGAAATTCTGGAAAACAGAATTCATTTATTTAATGTGATGGGTACTGAATGCTACAAAGTGTTTATAGCACTTTGTGAGGCTTGTTGTATTCAGGTAATGGAGTATTAAAGAAAATACAGGTCGTGCCGGGCATGGTGGCTCACGTCTGTAATCCCAGCACTCAGGAGGCAGAGACAGGAGGATTGCTGTGTTTGAGGCTTGCCTGGCTACATAGTGAGCTCAGGGCCAGCCTGAACTGCAAAGCAAGGCCCTGTTTCAAAAAAAAAAAAAAAGAAAAAAAGAAAATACAGGTCAACAGAGTAGAGGTTAGCATTTCAGCTGAACATTGTATAGATAAGGATTAAAATATGATAAAAGAATAATGAGATTGAATCATTTATACGTAAATGGACATACCTTTAGGACATACTCATATGTGAAATAAATAGGTCACCGATGTGCAAATATCATATATTTTCTCTGATATGAGAAACTGAAGCTATAAATGTGTTCTAGAATATGTGATTGATACTGTGAAACAGTAAATATTTAAAGGGTATTGGGGCTTAGGGGTAAATAAGGAAGAAAGAAAAAATTGATGGTTATAAAAAGAAACATGCTTGTGTATATAGGGTGGAGGGGAAGTAGGGTGGGGAGGGGAGGGGGGAGATGAGAATTAAGTTGTGTCATATACTGGTACAAATTCTCAATGTGGAGTGTAATTGTGATATGTATATATAATGTACCAATAAAATGTAAAATAAAAAATACGATAAAATAGAATTTATATTCAAGTCACAGGAAAAATTGCTATAAAAGTAACTATTTTGCTTTCCTTTTCCTTGTCTTTCACGTGATAATGCAGGCAGCATTAACATTATTGTCCTGACAATATGTAGTATGTAACAGGAGTTTTATGTATTATGATATCGTTTAAACTTGTTTGTGTAGGCTTTTGTAAACTGCTCATTTGAATACAGCAGTACTCATACACATTACCTGTTTTAAACATTTTTGGTCAAAATAATGTAGTATTTACAAAGATCTCTTCAAAAAGGTTACAGTATATGAAGATTAATTTTTAGTGTGAAGAATTAAATTATATGAATGCATATATATGCATAATTATGTTACATTGTTATGTAATTAATAATTAAAGAATGATCCATAAATTCATCCCCAAACATTGGTAAAACAGTCAATATTAGTTTCCAAAACTCACTGCTGGTTGGGAAAGAACATCTGGAAATTTAAAAATCTGTCCGTGGTAGGAAAGAAAAGGAAATGGCTTAAATTGATTGGGTGCTTTTTTGCATTATGATTAAACCTGGGGCTTGGGGTGAGGTAGGTAACATTATTGTACATTCTTAACTCCAAAATTTGGTACTGTAATTTCTGAAAGATGGGGGATAATTTTATTGTGCATTCTGTTACACTGTGTAAAATGACGTCGGCCTAGAGCCAGGTTGAAAAATCACAGACCTGTGAATGTGACCGTTATCGGGCTGTGCCAGTGCCTTTTATTCACTTAAACCTGTGCACTCGAAGCTGAGTTCATATCATGCACGAGGCATTTTCTAATGAAGCTGCTGCCTGCACGAGTAAGCATTCAGAATACTGTGGACACGACCTACACCCCAGGGCAACCGACAGACAGATTCCAATGCGCTTCCCCAAGCAGGATTGTGAGATTCATCCTGAAGGCTGCAGCATTCTGTCACTAAGAATCTCAGCTTTCATATGAATATCTGCAGATGGGAGAGTTGGGGGAAGCAAGAATAATAAAAGTTAACTTTTATTGCAGGTTTGCATTAAGTGGAAGATTCACGTTGAAATTCTGTCTTTGAAGTTTTCCTCTGCTGTGTATTATATGCATTAAATACTCCAGTTATCACCCATGTTCTAGGGACCTGGGAGGGCAGAGGTTGTTTTGCAAAATGCCAGTCATGCAGACTTGCTAATGCAGGTGACTGAGAACAGGAAAGACATAGCCCTAGGGTGACCTCAGAAGTGGGGGTGTCTTACTCATTTTTGGGTCCCTCCCTAAGACTCAATTCTCTGAAAGTCCAACCATCCCAAGGCTCAACACCAACAGTACAGCATTTCTGGCAGACATCTTGTCATGCTCAGGCATCCCAAGGGGCAAGTTCTTTAATGAGAGCAGTTAGAGTGAGAGTGACAGGCCAAACACCTCTTCCCCGCGGGGGCCGAGCTACAGTGGCCATGGATAGTCAGCGAGCACATTAACCGTGGGAGATGCATGCGACCCATGTGGTCAGTCATGAGAGAACCACTGTACATTGGCCTATGCATGCACCAAACGTTAAAAGGGTCTGTATTGGACAAATCTCCAAGTGGAGTTGGAAACCAGCAGTGAGAGCTCAAAGTCCTTCTCACACCTTCTTCACGGCTAACAGAGTAGTTTTCACTGAGCTTCCACTTTTTGAGAAGAAACTTATCTTCTATGTTATCTACCTGGGTTCCTTGTTTGTATTTGAGTTGAAGTCTTCACTCCCTTGAACTCAAAATGGTCAGTGCTGCCCAAGAATAACTGAAATATCAGCTTGTCCTTTCAGAGAGGAACTCTGGGGACCCTTGGTCACAGAATTCTCACTGAACTTTGCTGACAATGGATTAAATGTTGTGGTGAGAGCCTCACGCCTTTGGGCTGTGCCGTCTAAAAAGTGTGGTATTATGGATATGGAAATAATACAGGGAGGTAGAATCACAGAAGGGAATCATGCACCATGTTATATGATGGGAGAGAAACTAATGCATTTAACTTCCTAAAACTTTCTAAATGGACTTTATAATAATGTGTCCATGTATTATTTTTGAAACTTACATTAAAGCAGAAGACAAAGATATTTCCTTCTAGGTTCATACACTGTGGACACATTCTAAGGTGGGTTTTATGCATTATTCTGAGTTACACTGGTCACTCTTTGGTTCCAAGGGATATAATCTAGAATACCAGCTGCATGCATGAGATCACAGGTCCCAGTCCTATGACATACTGATTGTTCCTATGAATTGAGGTTTAAATACACACTGTGTCTGTAACCTGTGCTGTGTAAAGTATGGGCAGCAAAACAGGGCAAATTTTTGTTCTGTTTTTTGCAGTGTCATGACAGTTCATTTAGAATGTAGATCTTAGCAACCTGATGATTTGATTTTCTTTCTCCATTAAAAACTTTGAGCTTTTCACTAGAAGGAAGAATTTTTCAGTCTCTCTTTGGCACATCCTGATCTCCAGCATCATTACAATTGTGTTCAAGGCTATTCCAAAGTAAAGCAAGGGTTCCTGAACGTATAAGACATCACACCATGGCACTGAGTCCACCAACTAGGGGAGCTACTGTGACCGAGAGTGGCTAGTGTGGGCCAGGACAGACAGGGTGCAGTGAGCTTCCTTCCCACCGCTAGGACGGGTGTGTAGTGTAAGGGTTAAGCACTACTGTTGCTTCTGGAAATTTCTATTTAGTATACTGAGAAGGGAGTAGACCTTGGGCAGCTGAAATCACAGAACACAAAACTGCAGACAAAGGGGGACTTCTATAATTACTTATTTTTTAATACTAAGGTTTTTGAAGACATAGTTTTATACTTTAAGAAAGAGAAGTATCATATTCTTCTGTTCACCATTTATTTCTACAATGGGCCTAGTGTGGGGAGCATAGAGTGTGGGGATGTAACAGAGAATGTGATGTACAATGCTTCCTGTTTGGTTTCAGATTTCTAAAGTTGTCTCTTGTCCCTCCAAAACCATACAATGGTCAAGACGGTGTCTGTTCTGTTATCCCAGAGCTCTTGATAACAGTCGCAATTAAAACTTCTCTATTCAACATGTTGGGCACAGGATATGAGCAAATAAAACTTTGTTGGTTGATGTCTCTAGAAATTAGACGTGTCTTAATACCACAGATAATAGCATATTCTGAAAAGGAGAGGTTGTATCCATTGAAAATATTAGTCACGCACTCCTGGGCACACCACTGAGAAGAAGACAAAATGACATGACATCTAAGATTTTAATAGTATACTGTAGTATAATAGTATTAATAGTGTAATAACCCATATTACTATGAGCAGGCTTTCATTTCATTTTCTTTACTTTCTTTCTTTACTTTTTCTCTTGCAGAGGCTGTGGAGCAAAAATGGCCTACCTTTTGGCTTTACTGATGAACAAAATGACTTGGAGTGTAAGGTCACTGTTATTTCTTTTCTAAGTCTCTCAATTTATAAATTTTTACAATTTAATAACCAAGGCATATTAAACTGAATTTCTAATAATGTACAAGAAAATGTTAAATGATGTTTCAAACTTGTTACTTGTTTCTAATGCAAAAATTGATTTATTTCCATAAGTAACATCTATGTTTACAAAGTGGTTTGAGTTCAGGTATCAAAAACCATATTTGAGCCAGGTGTGGTGGCTCACGCCTGTGATCCCAGCATGTGGGAGGCAGAGGCAGGAGGATTTCTGAGTTCAAGGCTTGCCTGGGCTACATAGTGAGCTCAGAGCCAACCTGAACTACCAAGTGAGACCTTGTCTGAAAAAAAAAATCTGGTATAAAAATAAATATATAAAATATACAAAACTCATGGAAAAACATTATATCCAAGGGTTTCTTTGTCCTGCGAGTAAGTTAAACATCTCTTGGTAAGATAAAAGTAACTGTCATTTTTTTTTTTTTTTTTTTT
>PVIC010003579.1:0-68134 GCA_004025085.1 Thryonomys swinderianus | reverse complement strand
CCCCTCCTCCCCTCTCCTCTCCTCACCTTTCTCCTCTGGTTTTGGCAAGCTGTCCCCTCGGGAAAGGAAACCTGCCACCATTTGGGCCCAGGGTGAGTAACTGGTACTTAGAAGAAAAATAGAGATGCTAAACGTGTCCACACATTTGTCTGAGTTCCTCGCCGGTGTTTTCTGCCAGCTCCAATTTCAAATGGCCCAGCAGGTTTCCCTGGTGCTGTTCTCAAGTTCCAGAGCTGGAGACAGCTGGGAGCAAGGGGTCCTGCCATGGCTCCTCAGCTTCTAGGCACAGAGTGGTGCTGTTGTGCAGACAGAAGGAAGAACGGCCTCTGTGGATGGAGCTGGTGCAACCCAGATGCACAGGGCAGCCTGGATGGCAGCGGGGCTCCCAGTGGCTGGGGGCAGAGCATCGGGTGTTGTACTCCTGGCTCCGACAGTGCCGTCAGTGCTTACGGTTGCTCCTTCATCTTACAGGTGGTGAGTACACAGTTGGGGCGCTGGCTGGAGATGCTGCCTGGGGAACACACATAGGGCCCTGCATGGGAGATAAGCTTTAAAAGGCGATTCCAGTAGTTACAAATTACACTTGTGACAAACACTATCCAGAAGAGTGAGCGCATATAGGGAAATGCAGCATGAGGGGGTTCTTGAGGGAATGTGCCTCCTCCCGGTTCTTGGCCCCACTGTGGACTAGGCCAGGATTCCCCTTGACGTTGCCATGTCATGAGACAAATGGAAATGAGGTCACAGTGTGGCTCATCCGCCTGGCAGTTTTTGTGCCTGGTATCTTGTCACTTGATTCAGAATGTGCTTGGTTCTCGAGGTAGAATGCAAGATGGCTTGAGCCGGGAGTCTGTCTTCCCTGCTATAAATTGATGGTGGAAGGTAGTAAAGTTATCGGTGCTCCTCTCTCTCTCTCTGTCACTGTCTCTCACCTTTCTTTTTTTTTTTTTCTTTTGCTTTTTGGAGACAGGGTCTCGCTTTGTAGTTCAGCCTGGCCCTGAGTTCACTATGGTGCCCAGGCAAGCCGCCGTGAACTCAGCAATCCTCCTGTCTCTGCCTCCCGAGTGCTGGGATTACAGGCGTGAGCCACCACGCCCAGCATTATATGTGGTAACCGGGGATCGAATTCAGGTCCTTGAGCTTGCGAGGCAGGCGCTGGAATCACTGAGCTAACCCTCCGGCCCTCTCACCTTTCTTTTTACAGTAATACCTTGGTTTATGAATGCTTCTGTTTGCAAACAATTTGGTTTACAAATTAAGGTGTTTGGAAAAATTTTGCTTCTGCTTGCAAACTCTGCATCAGGTGACAAACATGACCAGACCATCATCCCCACCGAGACACAAATGCAGCCATTTTTATCCAATCATAAAGCAAATTAAGTTAGTAAGCTGAAGTATGACTTATTTCTTCCTCTTTCATTTGTCTAGCCACCATCTATCCATCCATCTATTTACTCACTTACCTGCCCATCCATCCATCCATCCACCCATCCATCCATCCATCCATCCATCCATCCATCCATCCATCCATCCATCCATCCATCCATCCACTGGTCTGTTTTATCTTGTTACCTTTGCCCTCCCACTTCTAAAAAATCAAACCTAAATGTTTGTGGACAACTGACCAGGATTATTCAAATTCAGCACCACTGACATCGTGGGTCAGAAAATTCTTTGTCATCTTGGGGGTCTCTGAAAATTGTAGGTGTTGAGCAACATCTTGGATCTTCACTCACTAGATGCCAATAATTCTCTCCTGCTCACCATGATTTGTAACAATAACAATGATAATAATAAATCTCTCTGTATACATCCAGGTGTCCCCTGGGGAACACAGCTGTCCCGTTATAGACTGTTTCCTCACCTTAAGCTCGTGCCTTCTCCATATTACTAGCCTAACTCTTGACCCACAGTTGTTACACACTGGCCTCTGCTGTCAGTCCCTAACTGAGAGAGACTTGCCGCTCCTCATTCTCTTGAAGATCCTGAGCTCCAAGGACATCTGCTGCCCCTGGCTGGTGTCTGGGCTGAGCTGGTGCCGAGGTTGGCTGGCTCCTCTGTTCATGCTACCTCCATCCTAGGCTGTGCTGCTGCGATGAGGAGTCGGGCCCCTCGGAGACTCCCTTGGCTGCTCACTTTCTCTCCCAACCCTCCCGCTTCTCCAGAGAGTGTGTCATTTCCCCACTTCCCACACCCATGTTCTCCAGAAACAGACATGGCCCTGGAGGATTTTCAGCTTTAGAGGGAGTTTATGTGACTATGCGGAGTTCTTAATAGAAAATTAATTGTTCTGTTGGAATTACAGAGTCATGGAGCTTAATGAAATTTAAGGGAGAACCCCATGAATCATGCAGGTGGTTTCTGCTTGGGGCCCCTCGCAGCCCTTAGCACAATTCTCCCCAGGTCTTTTGGGTAATATCCAGACTCCCCAACTTCTACATCTCTGTTTCCACCCATACTTATTTGCCAAACAAGATGCACCTGCAGGGCTGTGCTTTCAGTCCTGGGATTCAGAGGTATTATTTCATTCATGATGTTGAAATCTACTGGATTAATCCATCTATCTATAATTTTTTTTTGGTTTTAAATTTCTCTTTGTTATAAGATGTATCACCAGTTTAAGAGTGAGTTTTTAGAGAAGAAAGGAAGCAATGAAAGGGAGAATGGAAAGGTAGGTAGACTGTATCAAATGTATGTGCTTAGGGGAGGAATTTCAGAAGCACAAAAATACGTTACTGTTGGATTTCATGCATGTTGCAATGCATCTAGTAGGAGATAAAGTCTAGCAGATCAAAAACTCAGGAAAGTTAAATGCATCTTGGATCTTCACAGTTCTGCAGGCTGGAAGTCTGAGGACCAGGTGTCTCGGGCCTGCGAGGATCCTTCCAGCCCTAGTTGGTGTTCCTGGCTGCAGGACTCTGCCTCTGTCATCACACAGCAGTCGTCCCGTGTGTCCTCCCACTGCTGTGTCCTTATAAAGATTTCCCTCATACTGGATTAGGGACCCATGTCATGGCGAGACCAGTCAGAGAGACTAAGTACGTAAGGCAGGCTTTATGTTAGCAATGTGGTCATTTATTTAACAGGTGTGAATCAGTGGGCTGAGTCTGAAAGGCAAGTCAGCACAGGATGGGGCAAGAGTATTGACTGTTAATGGGGAGCTGGTAGGAAGGTGGTTGCTCGCTGCTGGTCTGGAGTAAGGAGTCTGGAGCAGAGAGAGGGTGGCTGTGCTCCTGCGCTGGGGGATGGCACAGGTGTCTCCTGGAACAGAGGGCGATGTGGCTGTACCCGAGTTCCCAGAACTGGGGGTCCTGTAGCAGCTCTTTCTGACAGTGCACAAACTGTGCGGGGGCAGCTCATGGCTTGTCCCACCTCAGCTCTGTAACGGCTCTTCCCACTGGTGCCAAGCTGGTGGGTGGTGACCAGGCAGTGTCACATCATCTGGCATCACAGGACCCACCTTACTTCAGTTAGACTTCATAGTAGCCTAGTGGCGTCTGCACTGATAGTGTTTCCCAATAAGGTCACACTAGAAGATCTAGGGTTCCCAGGCTTCGGCATTCCTCTTCTATGGAGTGCATAATTCAAAGTCTGTACTATTAAGTGTCTCTTGTACTTTGAATTTCTGCCTGTTGGTTTTTGATTGAATCCAGGGCCTTCACCCTCAGCTACATCCTGACATTCTCAGTCCTTCTAGATTTTTCTCTTTTTGATTGAGACACGTTCTTCTGTGTTGCTTAATTATCCTCCCTGGGCTCAAACTTGCAATCCTCCTGCCTCGGCCTCCTAGAGCACTAGAATAATATGTGTGCACCACTATGCCCAGCTCATACTCTTCTTATTTGTTTGTGTTTTTTGTCTCTGCTGTTCTCTGTCTCTCCTGTCACACTGCTTTTTCCTTTACATCTCCCCTTGCACGAATGTGATATAGACCAGAGACATCTTATTTGATCTTTTGTGAAGTACAGTTTTATGTTAGGTTAAGAGCCATTGTGTTTTTTTTTCTATTGCTGGTGTAACAAATTATCACAAATTTAGTGACTTAAAACAACACAAGTTCATTACCATACAACACAAGTTAATTACTGTACAACACAGGTTCATTACCATAGAGTTCTGGAGGATAGAAGTTCAAGATGAGTCTTCTGGGAGGTAAAGTCAAGGTGTCAGCAGAGTGCTATTCCCTCTGGAGGTTCCTGGAGAAAATCAAGTTCCCTTGTCTTTTCAGATACGAGGGCCTCTCACATTTTGTTGTTCATGATCCTTTCCTGTCTCAGGGGGCCTTGTTGTAACTCCTCATCATGTTTTCTCTTCTGACCACCCTGCCTTCCTCTTTGTCAGTCTCTTGTGTATCTCACTGGACTCAGCTGGAGAAGGCAGGATAATCCTTGCATCTCAAGAACCTTAAGCTTATCATGTGTGCCATGTAACAGGACACATTTGCTAGCTTTAGATCTGGGAGTGATGGTACATGTCTATAATCCCAGAACCCAGGAGACTGAGGCAGGAGAACTCTGAGTTGAACCCTAGATTACATAGTGAGCTCAAGGCCAGCCTGAAGTCACGGTGAGACCTATCTCAAAAAAAGAAACAACATAATATATAACTAACATGTGCCAACGAACTCAATAAGGGGTGGGAAGAAAACAAATCAAAAATAGAAACACACAAATTCTGGGATTGTCTTAGTTATTTGTCTTACTGCTGAGACAGAATATCTAACAACTACAAGTTAAAGGAGGAGAGGTTATTTTGGCTCACAGCTTGAAGTTTCAGTCCATACTTGGCTGGCTCCCAGGCAGGGTGGCATGGCACAGGGCAATCACAGAGAAGAAAGGGCCAAACTAGGGCAGGCAGGAAGCAGCCGGGAACAGGAGGAGCGGCAGAAGAAGCAGCAAGGCAAGCCTCTCTTTCCTTTTTGCCTCATCTAGGCACGAGTCCTTGGGATAGTACCACCCGTCCCTGGGCGGACCTTCCCATTATCTATACCCAGAGCAATGCTAATTTGGAGCAGGTGCGTCACCAAGGGACCTGGAAGGGCTTGTCTCCCTCCCCACCTCCTTCTTGCTCTATGCTCTGTAATCCCGTGATAAACCTGTCATGCTCTAAGTTGCTGATGTTGGGTATTTTGTCCAGCAACAAGGAAAGTGACTGACACACTCCATATCCAAGACAGACATTTGTCAATTTGCTCACTTCTTGCCATCTTCATAGCTGTTTCCTCCTTATCCAAGCTGACATTGTGCTTCATCTAAGTGATGACAGTAGCCTAATCAGTCTCCTGTATGGACTGAGGGTCTTTGCTACAGGGTAGGTCGTGTCAGCCCCTCCAGCAGCTGCATGTAAGGCTCCATTGCTGTTGTAGGCATTCCTGTGCATCAGCATGGCCTAGGCCCTGAAAAGTCTCACCTCTAATCCCTGGAGTCCTCTGCTGTCCCTTTCCTCCAGGAGCTCTAGCTGAGCCCGGGTCCAGCCTTACTGTCTTTCCCCAGCACCTGCTCTTCTGAGGCTGTCAGTCCTAGCCTCACTTCATCAAGGGTGCCTTCCAGCCCCCAGTGATCTCTGTGTTGCCTCCCTGCATTTCCTCCCATTGCAGCATGGACACAGTCTTGCTGTTTAAATCTGTCTTCCTCCCCCAACTTTAGGTTCCATGAGGACAGGTTTGTCCTGCTCACTAGTGCCTAGCTCACCAGATGCATAGCAAGTCCTTGACAAGAAAACTTGCAACACAGGGCAAGTTTTCTTTTCTTTTTGTACTAGGGGTTGAACCTGGGGTTTTGTGTGTGCTGGGCAAGCTCAGACCAAGTGGTATTCACCTCTGGGAACTTCGGTTGTCACCTAGAAAAGTGAGTAGTAAGGGGCCAGGGATTTAGCTCTGTGGTTCTGGTGCCTGCTTAGCAAGCTAAGGTCCTGAGTTCAATCCCCAGTGACCACATACAACAATACCATATGTGGTGACTCAGACCCACCAGCAATTGGTACCACACACTTCAGTGCTAGGCGTGGTGGCTCATGCCTGTCATCCCAGCACTCAGGAGCAGAGGCAGGATGATTGCTGAGTTTGAGGCTTGCCTAGGCTACATAGTGAGCTCAGGGCCAGCCTGAACTACAAAGCAAGACCTTGTCTCAAAAAAGAAAAAAAAGTAGTAGAGATAAGTTTCTGTTTGTCATAAATGTTATCAGTTCTCTCCCTCTCCTTTCCTTCCCCCTCTATCCATCTATGTATCTAATCTAATTTAGTCATCTGTCCATCCATCCATCCATCCATCCATCCATCCATCCATCCATCCATCCAATCCCTATTCTCTCTCTCTAGCCATCTCTCTCCTGTCTACCTATTGACAGGCACAGATGAACAAAGCATTTCAGAGGCAGCTTGGTGTAGCCGGGAGAGTTCAGAAGTTAGGCCTGGCTTTGGATCATGCTTCTGCCAATCTATTCCTTATGTCTTTAGGGAGGTTTCCAGACTCATGTGAGCCTTACTTCATTCATGTGTGGAAACAGAAACACTAATACTACCAGCAGAGCTAAGTGGAGCTGTCTCTGTAAAGCAGTGAGCCAGGGCAGAGTAGCTGCTTAAAAATGGTAGTGATTAGCGTTACTATTATTAAAAAAAAATTCACATGAAAAGTTCTTCACAAACACTCCTTCTTTTCCTGAGACCTGCTGTTGGGCAGAGCCGTGTGCTTTACTTCCTACTACCCCAAACTCCTTCTCTCTATCAGTTCCCGATTCCTCAGCACTTGTTCTGCTCCGGAAACTTGGCAGGTAGTGTGTGCAGTTATTTTGAGAGGAACGAGTGGGTAAAATCGGCAGCATTTCCCCCGGAATGTCTGTGCCCAGGGATTAGGAGTTTATGGCGCATCTGCTTTGTGTATAAAAGCCTTGTCCGCCCTCACTCCCCTGCCAGCCCCACCCCCTGCTTTGGAAACAGGAAAGCAGGGACCTGACCACTGCCTGTGCCCCTTCTTCCTGGTCAGCTGGTGCTTGCTGTCTGCTCCCATGGCTTGGGGGAGGTAACAGCCATGGTGGCTTTACTTCTGGTTGTCTGGTTGGGCAGAGGAAAGGGGCCACCACTAGAGGGGTGAGAGCTTTGGGGGAACTTGGGGCAGAGTTGAGACTCTTGGTTTGTAGCCCAGTCTCAGATGATGACGAGCATGATAATGATGATGACTGTCACTAATGGGATGGTGGCACCTTCTCCCCCCTGTCTCATCTCCAAATGTGGGGTCACTTTACCTCTTTAGTTGTATAGAGTGGGATCATCCTATGGCCCTGCTTGCTTGCCCTGGGTCTTGTGGCTATCTGGGAGATGTGCCGTTACTGATGGAACCATGTGGTCTTTTATGTCTTTGCGCTACTGGGGATAGAAGCCAGGCCTCATGCATGCTAGGTGTGTGCTCTGAGCCTAACTGCTGTCTTGGTGTTTACTTCTGGAGAACCTCGTCCTAGGGCAGAACCTCTGCTGCTCTGGAGGTCCGCTAAGGATCATCGTCAGCAGGACAACCTCTGGCCAGCAGAGACCTGGGGCATCCATAAGCACCATTTGCAGGGCACTGGTGTCTCTCAAGTGACCCTCTCCGCTCAGGGCCTCCAGGCAGCACTTCCTCCACTCCCCACTCTGAAGGCCCATCAGTGATCCTCTGACAACTTACCAGCAAAATGCTAAGCACATTAAATTTATTTATTTCCTTGTTTTCATGGCTCTGAGGATTGAACCTAGGACCTTTTCACTGAGATACATCCACAGCCTTTTTAATTTTGAGACTGGATCCCACTCAGTTGTCCAGGATGGGCCTAAATTTACAGTCTTCCTGCCTCAGACTCCCAGAGAGCTGTGATTACAGACATGGGCCACTTATTCCCCCTTTAAAGGTAGGGAAGGTATAACTTCTACTTTCTCAATCCTAGAGCTGAGTTTTCACAACTGAAAACCCACAACCAAACATGTTGAATCACTGCTTTAACTTGCATTCCTGTGTATTTCTCAGTCCTGCGGGTGAGGAAACCGCAGCTCAGACAGAAGAGGGTCTGAATGAACGTTGCCAGGCTGATGCCAAACTCTGCCGCATTAACCACTCAGTTATCTGACCTCCTCCTGGTCTTGAGCAAGCCAGCCTGTCTGTGCCTCGGTTTTTTCCCTGTTGCTCTGAGAAGATTGACTTGTCTTGTGGGAGGGCAGTGACATATGTAGTTGTAGTCGTAATGGTGACAATGTTGGTGAGTGCTACTTGTTGTATCTTATTTGTCCCTTCATAAGCATTTTTCCTGTGTTGGTGCAATAGTTCTGTGAATGGCTGTAGCCCCAAGGATGGGTATAAAAGTGACAAAGGCAAAGCAATCATGACAGCACTGGGACACAGTGGGCTAGGGGTGTGTTTTGGTTGTTTTTCTAAACTGAGGATTGAATCTAGGGCTTTCTCACTGCATCCCTAATCTCCTCCACTCTCTTTGTTTTTGAGACAGGGTCTTATTAAGTCACTGGATTTTCCAGGCTGTGCTTGGACTTGTGATCCCCCTACCTTAGCTTTCAGAGTGCTGGAATCACAGGCCTGTGCCATCACACCCAGCTAATGGCGCGTCTTAATATTATCATTAGTAGTAGGGATAAAATAGTCTGGTAAAGCTGACTTCCCACAGTTTCGAGTTGTTTCCAGCATATTCTTGGTGGTTGCCTTTCCTTAGCTTTCTCAAGATAGGCAACCCTGGATGAGAGCAGAGAAGGGTTACTTTCCTGTATGAAGGAACCGCCGTCTCCCCCTTGGCTAGGGTTCCCTTGCCTGCGGTGGGTAGCAGAGCTTCTAGGGGCAGCATGAGCTGGGATAGGGCTGGCTGATGGCTTCGTTCTGCCCTGAGGGACCCTGGTGCTTCCCAAGAAGGGAGCTGGGAAGAGAGGACAGCCTCAGGGGCCAGTGCTGACTCCCTGTCATGTATGTAATGCTGGACCTGAGCAACATGCCTCGTTCCTGGGCACTATTGCGGTCTCCAGAAGCACTGACTCCCCTTTTGCATGGAGGAATCTGGCATTGGGAGGCAGCATCCCACTGGTTTCTGAGTGCCAGCTGGCACACTGGGACTAGCCACAAATCCAAGTTCTTGCTTCCTTAGGATCAGGTGGGAGGAATCCGAGCTTCCAGCACCAAGGGGGCAGGGATGGTAATCATGATCCGACTGACTACAACAACAGCAGCAGCAGCAGCAGCAGCAGCAGCAGCAGCAGCTACCACTTAATGAGTGTCGGACTGATTTTCAAGCACTTCACTTTCATTGTCAGATTTAACCTGCAGCACCCCCACCCTCAGGTCTTGCAGACAGGAAGTAGAAGCTTAGAGAGTTTCAGAGACACTGTGCTCAAGGTCACACTGTGATGAGTAACCAAGTTGAGCTTCCAGTGCAGGTCCTGCCTAGCACAGACCCGGTTTCTCACTGTCCTGTCACATGGGCATGAAGGGTGTGAAGGGTGCAGTCAGTGCCTGGACACAGCACTCTGATCCACATCCAGAGGAGGCTCTGGGTCTGGATCAGATCCCTCCCCCTTCTCAGCTGGTGATTGTGGGCAGTTTCATAACTGAGCCTCAGTCTCCTCCTTTAGCAAGTGGGGGACAATGATAGTAATGACAAGTTCACATGTAGCATTTATGCAGATTACGGTGCTCAGTGCCTCGGAACAGAGCTTTGCAACCTCAATACCACTGGCACTTAGGCTGGGTAATTTTTTTTTTTTTATTGAATTCTTTATTGGTACAATTTATATACATCTCAAAATCACATATAACATTGGGAAATTTGTACCAGTATATGCCACAAGTTAATTCTCATTTTTTGGGTAATTGTTTATTGCGGGGACTGTCTGGGGCCCTGTGGAATGTTAAGCAGCGTTCCTGGCCTCAGCGCACTAGGTTCCAGTAGCAGCGCCCCATATGTAACAAACAAAACTACAGATGTGGGGGAGAGGAAAGTTGCCCCCATTTGAGAAGCAGTGGCATGTAGTATGTATCTAGTATGTGCTGGGCATTTTATTATTGGTGTTGTAATCAGTCTTTAAGCTCCTTCCAAATTGCCCTGGTGAAATAAGTCTTTAACCTTCTCTCAGCTAAGAGGGAAGCGCTTTCAGGGTGTCTGAGGGAAAGGCAACCCCAGACACAGAGCTGAGCTTCTTCCTGGTGGTAAGAAGCAAGTTTTGTTCCTCTTTGCTTTGCAGGGGGTCACATTAAAAAATGCCACCATCTACTATGGCCCAAAGACAGCTCATGGCACTTCCTTTAAAGTAGTTAGGGTCTTCTGTCATTCTGCTAATTCAGGCAGGAATCACTGGGTGTTTGCCAGATTCTCTCTACATAAAGGTAGATGCTGACTATAGGCCCATATATGAGGGGCACACAGGGAACCTCTGAAGTCCTCTTTTGTGAGTGTCTTTATTTGCACTGTTATGGCTACCTTGATATCCTGAATTGGTTCACTGACTTTTCATGGTTGTTTTGGTTTTAGAGAAGACCACAACTCACACAGTGCCAGACTTGTATGTAAGGTGGATGAGGACACACTGTAAATATTCTTAGGAGCTTGCATTTCTATTGGATGGCACTCAGGAGCGGAACTCGCCGTCTTTCTGATCACACCTCGTAGAGACATTTATGAAAGATGACTTCTAGATCCACTTCAGTGAGTGGCAAAAGTGCATGGGTTTGAAGTAAGGGGAAGGATTTTGAGGGGGAGTTAATTACCATTAATTTTACTAAAATACATTTTAAAAATGTAAACATTCACTGTGTATTTTGATTACTCCTTTTAGTTTGTTGGGTACTTTTCTAAATTCTGACATGTGTTGTATCTATTCACCCTCCACGATCATTTTGTTAACTTGACTGGCCTAAGGGATTCTCAGTCAGCTAGGCAAACATCACTTCTAGGTGTGTTTTGAAAGTGCTTCTGGAAGACTTAAACGTTTGAACAAAGATCACCCTCTCCAATGTGGTGGGCATTGTACAGTCTAGAGAAGGTCTAAATAAGGGGAGGAAAAGGGAAACCATCCTTCTTCTCTGCATCCCTCCCTACTTGAGCTGCGACATCTTGTCTCTTTTCTCCTCCTGCCCTCAGACTGGGATTTACATCCTTAGCCCCTCTGGTTCCCAGCCTTCCAACTCTGACTGAATCACACCGTTTGCTCTCCTGGGTCTCCAGCTTGTGATAGCAGATTGTGGGACTTCACAGCCTCTGCAATCTCATGAGTTTATTCCTTATATTCAATATCTATATCTGTATCTATACATCTCTACCTATCCTATTGATTCTGTCTTGGAGAAACCAACAAATGTACCTTCAAAATATTCCTATTATTATCCCACTGTGCAGACAGGCAGATGAGGCACAGAAACTCAGAGCATCTTGCTTATGAAAATAAGTGAGGGGTGGCAAACAGGGGATTGCATGCATGTCGGTGAGACTGCAGGGCTACTTCAGTCATCTGAGTTAGACAACAGGTCCCGTCCTGAGGGAGCTCGAGGCCAGATGATGGAAAGACAGAGGTGAGGATGACAGGCCAGGACATGTGGGACCTGGAGAGTGGAGGAGAATATCTGAATAAGGTGATGGAAGACATGGCCAAGTGATGGGATGACATGGCCATACAGAACAGGTGACAAGTGGGACGTTAACATTCTGGCTCAGAGACTGAATGTTCCCAGGTCCTCAAGTCTGGAGATACAGAACAATGCAACGTGTATGTATGAGTGCGCGCGCGCGCGCGCGCGTGTGTGTGTGTGTGTGTGTGTGTGAAGTGGAAAATGTGCTGGAGCCAAGAGTGTGAGGCAAGGAATACTGGGAGATGTGAAGTGAGAGATGAAACAGCGCAGATCACAGAGGCATCAAGTGTCAGGGGGAAGCAGGAACAGCGAGGACCCAGCACAGATGATTCCTGAACATGAAAGTAGGGGCAAAAAGGGGATTTTTTTTTTTTGAGACAGGGTCTTGTTTTGTAGTTCAGGTTGACCCTGAGCTCACTATGTAGCCCAGGCTAGCCTCGAACTCACAGCAGTCTTCCTGCCTCTGCCTCCCAAGTGCTGGGATTACAGGTGTGTGCCACCTTGCCCTATATTGTGGTATGTGGTACTGATTGGTGGGATTATAGGTGTGAGCTATCATACCCAGCATTGTGGTATGTGGTTGTTAGGGTTTGAACTCAGGACCTTGTGCTTGAGAGGCAGATGCTGGAACCACTGAGCTAAATCCCTAGCCCAAAAAAGGGGCTTTTAATGATGCCAACAGCTCATTGAGGGATTCTTGTCCATCTTAAAAGCCTCAAATAGAAGTTTGTGGTTCTTTATATAACTCTATATAACTTTATTTTTCTTTTTTACATCTGTGAGGCTTAATTCCATTGGTGTTTCCCTGGGACTATAGCAAGCAGGATTTATGCAAAGCAGAGCAGCGGAGAGAAGAGAGCAAAGGGTCCTGGCAGGACTTTCTGAATCTATTAAGCTCTGTTGGTGACAGATTACAAAAGCTACTCAGGAACATTCTATAAAGAGCATAGTTACCCAGTTAACCCGGAGTTACCTAATAACACAGTTAACCCATGCTGTCCAATTCCACATGGAGGGGCCATCTCCTCTCAGGTGAAGGGGACACCAGGGTCACCCATCATTCTCTATGAAACATACCCCAGATGAAAAACTTAGTCCTTCAGGCCTAGTGGCACATGCTTGGACTCCTAGCACTCTTAAGAGACTGGTGCAATAGGATGCTAAGTTCAAGCCCAGCCAAGGTAAATTTAGTGAGATACTGTCTCAAAATAAAAGGGTAAAGATTGAACTGGGGAGCTAGGTAGGAAGGCCCTGGGTTCAATCCTTCGTGTCACTAGAACAAGAAGAAAAATTAACTAACCAACCAACAAAAGACACTTATTGCTGAGGGAATTAAGCTGAGTGTCTGGAGACCTGGGCATGAGTTATCTAGCTTTCTGTGTCAGGACGTCTGGGTTGCCCACTCCAGGGGGCATCTTCCACCCTAGTCTAGGTCAGTGGTGCTATATTGAGCAGGGCTGTCCACTAGCACTTGCTGCACAGAGGAAACCTCTCTGTGCTACTAGGCCCTGAAATATGGTTAGCATGCTCCAAGCCCTGAATTTTAAATGTTACTTGATTTTAACTAATTAAAATTAAAATTTCAAACACACACCTGTAATCTCAGGTCTCTGGGAAACTGTCATAAGAGGGTTGGCAGGTTGGAGTCCAGCTCAGGCAACTTAGTAACTTAGAGATACCTTGTTTCAAAATAAAAAGATATAAAAAAGGGTTGGAGATGTAGCCCAGTGTGAAGACCCTGGGTTCCATCACCGATACCACCCACACATGCACAATAATTTAAATTTCAGCATCTGCCTGAGCTTAGTGGTTACATCTGGGCAGTGCAGTTGTGGAGTCTCTGAGTGCCCAGTCTGTGTGGCTATTGACTGTGGCACTGGCTTGAGCACACAAGTCCCTCCAGAGCACTATGGCTTTTCTTCCTGTCTTTAGTGAAACATACAGTGGGACAAATTAGCAGGCATCTCAGAGACAATGAATGGTTAGAGTGATGTGAAAAAGTCAAAACTAACCAACTGATAAACCCAACAACAAACTCAAATGATCAGTCACTGAGAAGTCTGACATACTTGATATCCAACACAGCATATTGGCTGGCTCGTGTTGGTGGAGGTGGAGGTGGGGAATCTGTCACTAACTAACAGGAGAATCTGCTAAGTCAAGCTGTCCAACTCATGCTGCCCGCAAACTTCTTTCAACTAGGGCGGTAGCCATTTACAAATTGAGTCAGTGGCCACAGTTCTTCACCCCTCCTTGTATCCATACCCTTTGACTTGTAGCATTGACACCCCTCCCAGTAAAGAGGCAGGATTGCAGCCACTGATTTTGGGTTGGTGTGTATGATTCACTTTAGCTACTGAAAAGACAGCAAGTATGATACCACCCAGGGTTTGAAAATGTGTGTCGATGCTTTCTGTTTTCTACCTCTTGGTCAACATAAGCAGGATTTGGAAGAGCACTGATCCCAGGAGTAGGATGAGAAACAAGCAGCACAGAGTTGCTGCACACCAGCTCTGCCTAGCCTGGGCCACCAGGCCCCCGCCAGACTTACACATGAGTTCAGACTACATCAGCGCCCCCTGCCAACTCACAGATGCCCAAGTTGAATAAATGCTTTTATTTCCTATGTCACCGAGATTTCATAATTGTTGTGTAATAGAGGCAAAGACGCAGATGTTAATTATTTGATTTGAAACAGGCTTATTCTCCATGAATATTCGAAATTTCAGCTTTTAAGGGTCTAGGCAACATCTCCACTACCCTTCAACCTTATGGTTTTCTGCATGGCATTTCCAAGTTTAACATTCTTTTGGATCTTTCATGAGCCATACATATTCATTATACAAAGTGATCTGAGAAAAAAGTTTAACAATCATGGATAATATGAACCTTCAGATACAGCTATTGTTAACATTTTTTTTGTATTTTCTTTCAGGTACATAGAGAGATAAATTCATACCTGTGCCAGTATATGCACCTGTACATTAAATCCTATTACATAGAGATCTGATTCTGTGTTATATTATTTAGCTCAGCATTGTTACATCAGCATTTCCTCATATCCTTAAATATTCTCCAGAAACATGATTCTTAGCAGTTGCATATTAATGTTTTCTATGATATGTAGAGCTGTATCATATTTTATTTAACCATTCCCTTCTTTTGGACACTTCAATTCTTTGCAATTTTTCATTATTACAAATTATGCTGCAATCTTCATCTTTGTACATAAATCTCTGTGTGCTTCTGTGATTGTTCCCTTCGGCTGTGTTCCTAGAAGTGAAATTCCTTGGTGGCGGGATCTGAGCAATTTTAATAAGGTATTTCCAAGCTGTCCCTCGGAAAGAGCAATTTATAGTCCTACCAGCAGAATACGAAAGGGGTTGGCATTTCCAATTTGTAAAAGGGCATTTTGGAGAAATTTCAAAGCAGACAGCCTGAGATGGGCTGTCTCTAAATTTGGGTTTTACATAGGACGGTGAACTTGGAATCACACAGAGTTCCCTAAATGTGACACCGAGGGGTGAATTCTGAAAAGAATGAGAGGATGCCAATGTTCTCGACTTGTGCAGTCATTTCTAGCCATGCAGTTTCTGACCCTGGCTAGGATTGTTTAGAGAAAATGGGTGCCATGGTGTTACCTCAGGGTACGGCCTCATGAGTACCTGCTTTGCTAACAGTCGTGGCCTCTCTTGAATATTCCAATCACATTTAGGTGCAAACTCTGGCAAACTTCGGATGTAGCAGTTTGTGTCTGTGAGCCTTTAGCACTCTGTGTATTCTCTCCAAGCACAGCTCTCCTGCAGTCAAATCAGTGTACAATTGTAGTTTTCACTGGCAAGCCATCTAGCAAAGGGCCTGAGGCTAGAGGCGACCTCCAAAAATTCACTTTGTCCTAGTGAGGAGCGAGGTCTGCAGGCGAGGTTGGCTTAAAAACTCAGGCTCATTTCTGAGATGGTTCTTTGACTCATCCTGGATGAAGTTTTTATAGGTTTTTGACAAAAGGAGAAAAGTAAGGATGTAGGCACATATTAATAGAGATCCCACAGATAGAAACAAGACTCCCCAGAAAAAAAAATTCCATGTACTTGAAGGACAGGTGGCGGTTGCTGAAGTTCTGCCCAACTCTTTGGCTCTTTCTCTCTTTTTATTTTCAGTATTGGGAATTGAAACCCAGGAACGTTGTACCACCAAGCTACATCTCCAGCTTCTTTGTTTTTTAAAAATTTTAATTTTGAGACAGGGTCCCACTACATTTCCTAGGCTGGCCTTCTCTTGATCCTTCTCTCTCAGCCTCCTGAATAACTGGGATAATAGGCAGATACCACTGTTCCTGGCTTTCTGGATGACTTTGGAAGATTGGTGTATGGGGCAAACACTCAGCAGTCCAGATAAAAGGGATGAGTGGAGAAATGAGCTGCTGTTCAGTGGGTAGAATTTACAGTTTGAGTCCAGCCAAATTGACCACCTCTTTAAAAAATGAAAAATCCACCCTTTCTTGGGAAATAGAACAGAATCCAGTCACCACCAATATATCATCATTCACAACAGCCAGGGTGCAACCCCAAATCACTCAAAATGGGGTCCGTTCGTTAAAGGAAATGAATGCAGACAGATTCCAGGATGACCTAGATGTTAGAATTAGCAGCTGGGGATTTTTAAAGCAGTTATTTTAGCTATGCTAGGTGATACAGAGGAGAGTCTGCTCACTATAAATGAAATAAGCAATCCCAACCCCAAATAGAAACAATAAGGAAACAAATGGAGATTCTACATCTGAAAACATTCAGCATCTAAAAATAAAACATTCACAAGAAATCCCCAGTACAACCAAAACAGTTAACAATATAAAGATGGCAAATAAGGTAATAAATTTAAAGGTAAGTGGGTAGTATTTATTTGAAATATTAATTGATTTATTTTGTCTTCATTTTCCTTTTTTGTTTCATGGTCTCTCTACCCCATTCTAAGCAGATGGCAGAGTCCGCAAGTATCACCTCTAGTGTTCAAACGTCCAAGTCCTTAGTAGAGAATTAAAAGGAATTCCCACATGTCTACAATTCAGTTTGAAAAAAGTGGGGGCTTCTCCCTACAGTGAGGGTAGAGGAGAGGAGAGAAAAGTTGAGCAGAAACACGACACCTCTAGGAGAAAAAGCAAGGAGCTGGGCTGGGTCTTGCACTGTCCATTACACGCTGTAGTTCAGAAGCAGCACAGATGGTTCTGCTCACACACACTGGGTAGAACTAGTCACGTGGCCCCACTCACCTGCAAGAGGTACAGAAAATATTACCCTGCCGCGAGCCTAGGAGAGCAGCACCAGAAAACAGTCAATAAGCAGTGTTGCTGATCACCAAGGGAAGCGTCCTTGAGACCCCATCTCCTATCCTTAGAATTACTGTAAATGTTTTATGTTATAGGCTAAATGCTTGTAGAACCCCAGCATTTATATAGTGAAGCGCTACCCTCTGCATGATGGGAGATAAGGCCTTTGAGAGATAGTAGAGTTTAAAGAGCCCACAAGCGCAAAGCTGCCATTGTAGGGTTGGTGCTCTTTCTGAGGAGAGGCATGTGAGAGCTGCTCGCTCTCTGTGCCATGTGGGGACACAGGAGAGGAGTCCTCACCAGTATGTGCTCGGACTGCCAAGGTCCAGAATTTTGAATAAATACATTTCTGTGCTCAAGTCACACAATGTGTGGTGCTTGCTGCGCAGCCAGAGCTGACTAATACACCAGCTCCCCAGCCCAGAGGCACCTGACCTCTAAGCCTCCTCCATCCAAGTAGCTTCTACCGGCATACTGGCTGTTTTCCAGAAAGCCGCCTGATGGAGGAAACCATGACCCAGCCTCACCTAACTTTGTTTGGATTCTACTTAGATTTCCTTTTCCAGGCTGAAGGTGCCGCCCGCTCTCTCTGTACCAGACTCATGACAGTCTGCAGTGCACTACAGTAACCAGTTGCTCGCTCTTTCTGTATCATTTGGCTTCTTGGCATGGGGGAGGCTTTGGTCTTTGGCAACCACAAGAATTCCTCCTTTATCTCTGGAGACCTTGGAAGAACAAACCCACTCCTTCCTCCATTACTCAGGGATGCAGATGCAGACAGAACTGTAGGGAGCTGTCTAGCTGGCAGGGAAAGCAGGGGTGATGGAAAGTTCCATCCAGGCCTCCCATCTCCCTGCTCTCCTGCCCACCCATCTCCTGTCTTTCTCCACATGCTCACTGTTCTCTTGGCACACAGAACAATCTGACTTCCAAAAACACCAGCGCTTTCTCCTTTGGGAATGCCTACTTCTGCCTTTCAGGTGAGTTCCCACAGACATGTTCACTCACAAATATTTATCAAATGTCTGCTGAGTGTTGGGTCCTACTCCAGGGGCCAAGGCACTGCCCTCTTAGGGCTTACATTCCAGGAGAGAAGCCAGGCATTAAGCAGAGGACCCCCAGAAAGTGGGTGCTAAGAATGATTAAGGACGCTTAGAGGGAGTAAATGGGTCTCAATTCTCCCTGACCTGTGGCTGGAGATGGTCCAAAGCCCTCCCCATGACATTGCTTGGAGCCTCAGCCCCTTGTGGATGCATCTGCCTGAGTGCAGCTCACACCCTGCTCCCCCTGGTCTCCCTCTGTCGCTGGGCCCTCCCCTTTGTGTTCTGCTCCAGGGTGCATACCCCAGAGCCATTTCCCTCCCTTCCATTCCAAGGTTGCCATGAGTAGCTCTCAGGTCCTTAGGAGGATCAGTCTTGCCCCCAGTGAACTACTGAGACGTCTTTCTAAGCAGGTATAGTGCTTTCCCCCAGAGGAGTCCTGGTGAGTGTAATGTTTTCCAGCTTGAGGCACAATAGCCTCTCCAGTGAGCTGATGGCTCCCTGTGGGAGGGGCTGTGCAGGATTAGTAAGAAGGCCTGTATCCCTGCCAATCTGGCCCCCAGTCAGGCACTAGAGTGAGGATTTGGGCGGAAAAGTGATCCCAGGGGAAATGACAGAAAGACCCGGGAGGGGAAGCAGCCAAGCCAGGCTGGGGTATCAGAGGATGCTTAGTGTCTGCCTGCACCTGCGGGAGCCTGAGGGTAAATGTCGCTAGAGAGCTTCTCCCACCTGGACTCCAGGAGCAGCTGGAGTCACAGGACAAAGGCTATACTGGCAGGAATGTAAATTCACACACATGAGTGCCTGGCGGGCCCTGGTAGTCCCAGAACTGTCCTTTGAGGATGGTGTCAGTAGCTAACTGGGCCGCAGAAGCTGGGAGGAGAGCACACAGAAGCGGTAACACAGGACAGGATGGACAACATCTGCTCCAGGAGAAGCCCCCAACCCTAGGCTGGCACCAACATGGCGGGTGCTTCATGGTGTCCAGTGAATCAGTGAATCAGTGTCCGTGATGAGTTTAGGGTCCATGACAGCGGGCGTGAGGTGACCGCAAAAGCAGAAATCTCTTCCAGGCCTCAGGAGCAGGGAGGGTACAGAGGAGCAGGGCTTGGGGTTCAGGTGACATTGGTGCATGGAGTGTCAGGTGCCATTGTGGTGATGAGCCAGGCCCAATTCTCTGACGACAGTTTCTGCATTTGTGCAGTGTTTTGACGCCGAGTGGTTCTCATTTGATCCTTAAACCACGGCCATTCTCATTTCAGAGATAGGGAAACTGAAGCTCAAAGAAGTTAACTGATGAAGTTTCACAGAGCGGAGGAGAGACAGAGTTGGGATTTGAGTGTCTCCCTAATGGTGGTGGGTAACGATTAAAATGTGAAGGATGTTCATGATTATTAAATGAAGCCTATCTTTGATAATGTAAGGGAGAAGCAGCAAACTGGCAGCCCCACATGCCAATTCCAGTTCTCAGAAATGTTCTAGCTCTCACACTATGACTATTTGTACATTTATTTATAAAAATAATATAAATAAAACTTACTGGATGCATTAACCTCGAAAATCTGGATTTCTGGCTTTTCTTGAGCCAGAACATTTAGTCCCATGTTTCTTCTGGTTGGGATTTTGGGCACTGTCTCATTTAGATGGAAACCTCTCTCCAGTCTGTAATGTTTCCCCAGCACACCTTTTAGCCGCACTGTCCAATCAACTAGCCACATGTTGCTGTTGCATTGTGGCTGGTGTGAAGTGAGATGGCTAATCCAAGTGGGGTTCACCTCAGATCCACACTGGCCTGCAGTCTCCCATGTCAGGCCAGCTTCTTGCATTTCTGGTCTCCATCCCTCCCATGTGAGGAGGATGTGTCAGCCGGGGTCAGGGTACCAGAGCCCCAGTCCAGCTTCTGACACTTGCTCTGTGACTTTGGGAAGTCACTCTCCTCCTCTGTGTTCAGAAAGCCACTTGATTTCCAACTTTCTAAGACTGCAACTTCCTCTCCCACACACCTCTGCATTTTCCCTTCTGGGATAGGGTGCTGTCACTGCCAGCTTTGATCTGAGCCTTCCCTGGTGGGCAGCCCCTCCTCTCGCCCTGGTTCCCTGCTTTTCAGCTGCGGCTCCATCTTTGGGGAGCCCTGTCTCCCATCAGGAGCCTCCCTCCTCATTCCACTGGGTGCCGCATCTGGGATCATTCTGCTTGGTTTGTTGTTCACGAAGTGAGAAGGTGATCATGTTTCTCTTTCCTTTTTGGTTACTATCTGCAGTTTTGCCCTCATTTAAATTACATATTTGAGCTATTAGTTTGCTCACCTTCTACAATTATTTTCATGCACCCTTGAGTTCATAAACCATTGTTCCAAGTGGTGTGTTGCCTATTTTAAGAACTTAATTTGTTTGTAATGTGCACATCAGCTGCATGATTTGTTTCTTGCTTGTAATTAACTTTTAAGCTGATGCCATTCCCCCGCCAAAAATGAAATTCGAGGCAGAGTTGGTGAGATTAATCATGCTGGTTGCCTCTAAATCTTCCGACATCGTTGTCGGACTCAGCAAGTTTGGGAGAAATGATATATTTTTTTCTTCCAGTTCCATCTGTTACCCTGCTGATCTTGGAGCCAGTCCACTCATTAGTGGGCTTGGGTGTTGGAGCTGGAATCTTACACTTTCCAATTTCTGTACCAACACAGGCAAACTTTTCCTCCAAACCCTCTCACCCTGCAAATTGAGCCCATCTCTTCTTTCAATTGAACTCATCTCTTCTTTCTTGAGAGAGTCCCTGAACTCTCAGGCACAGATGAATCATAAAACTGTTGTATAATACCTCTCAACCCCCATTACCACTATGGTGGAGTTTCTTGCTGATTTCCAAGGTCTTTTGCAACTGAACAAAATCAGCAGTGTCTTGGATTAATCTAATGAGAAGGTGATGGGTTGGACATTGCTAACTTTATTAATCTTTCTCTTTTTTTTTTTTTTTTTTTTGCTTTTTGCTTTTTGGAGACAGGGTCTCGCTTTGTAGTTCAGGCTGGCCCTGAGCTCACTATGGTGCCCAGGCAAGCCGCCGCGAACTCAGCAATCCTCCCGTCTCTGCCTCCCGAGTACTGGGATTACAGGCGTGAGCCACCACGCCCAGCATTATATGTGGTTACCGGGGATTGAACTCAGGTCCTTGCACTTGCAAGGCAGGCGCCGGAACCACTGAGCTAACTCTCCGGCCCTATTAATCTTTCTCTTTACTAATACCCTCTCTGTGAGTCATGAGTGAAATCTAAATTTTCAGCAACTTTCTTCCATGGCTAAGGATCTCAGAAGTTAAATTTTCAAGGCTTAAGGTGCTTGCCTGGGGCAACTTGATAAAATATAGATTCTGTCTGAGTAGATCTATGATAGGACCTGAGAACCTGCGTTTTGATAAACTAGCTCAATTCAGTTGTGCAGATCTAGAATCCTACTCTGAGAGATAGTTGCTAGACTACCAGCTTCAGGAGGACTGGAGTTGTACCAGTACTGTTTCTCAGTGGCACACGGATGTACTCAGTCATTAGAGGATGAGTGATTGAATGAGCCACACTCAGGAGCATCGATAACTCAATACCAGATCAATCTTACCATAGTGAAATATCTTCCTTTTTGTTCTCAAATTAGCAAAATGTAGCAATTATATATTTTTCCTAACTTAAGAAGGGTCAGATGTCATGCACTGATTTATCTCTTCCATATATAGGGTAATTGTGTGTGTGTGTGTGTGTGTGTGTGTGTATGCACACGTGTTTGGCTTTTAGAGGAGAATTTATAGTAACAGAACTGCTCCTCACCAAGTGTGTCCTTCTAAGTATAGCCTGGCTGCCTCCATTGGAAAGGGCTGCTTCCAGAGAGTCCTGCAAATTGAGAAATCTTTGTTCCTGTTTTAAAAATTCCTCAGAGAGCTGCTTGGTTTCCCCTGTAGAGCACTGGCTTTCTCAGTCTTTTTCCTCGTCCCTGATCACATCAGTGGAAGAGCTTTGATTAAGCTCCTCCTGACTCTCTGGGACACTCTTTGTGGACATCTTGCAGCTACTGTCATCCTTCAGGTATGGTGGAAGGGTTGTTAGTTTCTCATGAGGCCACGATTATAAACACACACACACACACACACACACACACACACACACACACACACACACACACGGTAGTTTTTGAGCCTGGAAGATCAGGACATATGATCTGCCTGATGAAGGTGTTCAATTAGAAAGACAGAAGGGTGGAATATTTTAGGTTGGATCTGTTTCCCAGTCCACCTGATTTTACATTGGAAATTTCATATTCTCTTTTCTCAGGAGGCTTTTCCAAATTGTCCCACCATCATGGTCTACCTGAACCTCTTTCTCCAAGATAGGCAGTGGGTTTCTTGGCTGTTCCTGCAGAGTTTGCTGGACTGCTGTGGATTTCTGGGATTTCCTGGCCAAGCCCCTGGCCTTGTGGATGTGGGAGAAGGCCAAGGGGAGGAGTTGAGGAGCTCACAAGTTGTCATTCAGCCAAGGCCTGTGGCTAAGAGGCAGTGCACACACCACACTAACTCAGACACTGGCCCAGAGCTGGCTTCATAACTATTATGCTCCATGACTGTGTTTCTCAAATAATGTGCTGGGACCTGGTCTGCGGGGCTCCCAGCCCACTCTCTGGGGCCCACTGATCTGTAGGGTTCTCCCTGAGTACACATTCGAATTACCCAGAAAACTTTAAAACTGCCTCCCAGGCCTAACAACAGACTGAGGTAAACACAGGACTGAGAAACACTGTTCTCTGACTGTTGAGACTACATCTGTTCTGAGATCCTCCAACAACGCCGGCCCTCTTTGACCTGCCTGCTCTGGAATTGGAGAAGAACACATCAGACTATACTGGAATCTTCCCTTGTCCTCTGTCCTATCCAGGGCAGGCTGGCTAGACCTGAAGTGCCCTGGGGACCATAGCAGTGGACAGTGGGCAGGTGTAAGGCTAAATCTGGCTTTGAACCACAAGGAGACAATTGGAGATCTCCCCTGGAGGGCCAGGAAGCACTCGCAAGCTGCTCTCTGCTCAGATGCTCAGCTGCTGAACTGAAAATAGCCTCCACATCGCTGAGGACACTACTTGGGGTTCCCCTCCTGCCAGAAAGGGAGGTAGAGTGCAGGGGTTGGGAATCCTGGGGTGGCTGACAGCACCAGGGCAAGATGTGTCAGCAAGTCCTGAGATGCTGAGTGCCTGTGGGACAGTGACAAACAGAAATGGGCCCACTTGGCACCTCCCAGTGCCCCTCACACCCACAGTGGTGAGGCTTGATGAGAGCAGCTGCTTTGCAGTGATGGAGGACGTCACCAGGGATGCTTTAGAGCTATATTCACTTCCCATTGCTGCCATAGCAAATTACCCAAAACCGGGGGACCTGAAAGACCCGGGTGCGGTACACAGTTGTAGAGATTGGAAATCAGTGGGATGAAACCAAGGTGCTACTCCTTTTGGGAGGCTCCCAGGGAGGGTCTGTTTTCCTGTCTTTCCAACTCCTTCCTCTGTGTTCAAGGGCCACCACAGTGGGCTCAATTCTTACATCAAATCCTTCTGCCTTTCCTGCCTCCTTTCACTTTTAGGGATCTCTTTTGATCAGATTGATCCCAGTTAATCCAAGATATTCTTGCTATTTTCCTCCACAGTTGTATTAGTGCATGTTGGTTATATAGATAAATAGGTTTCATTTTGGCAGATTTGCACGTTTTCATAACATCATTATGCCCATTACTCCTCTCATCCCAGCCTCCCCTCTACTTTCACATCGTTTGGAGGGAAGGCTTCAGTGTTATAGTAGACTTTGATCATATTCATGCTGTTTACTATGTACCTTTACCCTACCCATTCTTCTCTTTTGTCTTATAACCCTCTCATTTTTATCTTATCTTTTTCAGACTCCATATTTTAGGGAGAACATGTTATATTTGTCTTTCTGAATATGGTTTATCTTACTCAGTGTTATTCTGTTTTGTTTTGTTTTAACTTGGTACTGGGATTGAACCAAGAGCCTTCATACTGAGCTACACTCCTACCCTTTTAAAAGTTTTTGGGTTGTGCCGGGCGTGGTGGCTCACGCCTATAATCCCAGCACTCGGGAGGCAGAGACAGGAGGATTGCTGAGTTCAAGGCTTGCCTGGTCTACATAGTGAGCTCAGGGCCAGCCTGAACTACAAAGCGAGACCCTGTCTCAAAAAAAAAAAAAAGTTTTTGGGTTTTTAGACAAGGTCATATGTAGACACTATATTTCCTAGGCTGAGCTCAAATTTTGTGAACCTTCTGCCTCAGCCTCTCAGAGTTACAGCTAGAATTACAGCTATAGGCCACCATGCTTGGTTTTAATTTTTCTACTTTATGATTAGCTGATTAACATTAATTTGATTTGATCTAGATTTCTCTTTGCCAGATTAACAATGGGTTCATAAAGTTGAGGGATTAGAACAAGATATCTCTACAAGACTGTGAGTCTGCCTAACCCAGCAGCTTGGCATGAATCTGAGACTCCTGTTGCCCTGTCCTTTCTGATCTTTTCAGCCACAGCAATCCTGTTAAATGTCTATTTCCACCTCAGATGTTCTTTGAAGAAAGTATTCCAAGGCACATGAAAGTGTTTAGCCCACGGTCTAGTCCCTCATTACTTGAAATAGGATCCCTGAGCGGCAGCTCAAGCATCAGCAGGCAGCTTGTTAGAAAGGAGGGATTGCAGGCTCCACCTGGACCTTCAGAACCATTGTCTAGTCTGAGCACAGCGCAGGACATCTGTACCACCGAAGCTGGAGAAGTGCAGGGCTGCTCACTGAGACCACCCAGAGGGTCAGGACACGGTAGATCCCTGAGTCCCATGGGAGATTTCTTGGCCCAGGCCCTGTGGTTGCTCAACTCTCTCTCTAATGTAAAGCAGAATTTGGAAACAACTCCTCCTTGTACAGAAGTTAAAAGTCCTCAGGGAGAGAAAGTGAGTTGATCAGGCCTACACAGAAGGTTACTAGCCGTGTCCTGACAGCATTCAGGTCTCCTGATCTGGATTCAGGACTTTAGCCTCCACCAGGAAATAAAACAACAACAGCAATAACTACAATTGAAAAGGGAAGTTCCAAGAGGAATTTTTCTTTTTCTGTGTGTGTCAGTTTTCTGTTACTGTAAGGCATACCCAAGAGTACCAGCTAATTAAGAGAAAATGTTTATTTGGGTCACAGTTTTGGACATTTCAGTCCCTGATCTTTGGCCTCACTGCTTTAGGCTCAAGGCAAGGCAGCACACCATGGCTGGAGTGCTCCCTTCCAGGATCTGAGAAAGAGGAAGAAGGGGCTGAGCTCTCACTTCTTCTTCAAGCCCATGGCCCAGGGTCCAGGACACCTTCCTGAGGCCCCACTCCTCAGTGCACCTCAATCTCCCTCCAGTGCCCTGGGCTGGGGGCTAGCCATTGACATGGACCTTGGGGGGCACTGCATTTCCAAACAAGGACACTCCTGTCTGTACCTTTTACAGAGTTTGAATTGTTTTAGTGTCAACTCTGCTGGTAGTAATAAAGGCAGGTTTAAAAAACAAGTCTAGTAAAGAAAATGGAACAATAGCAACCAGTTTTTGACTCTCCACTCATGTGCCAAGATCTCTGTGCTAATCTGTTTGCTTATCTTTGCCATGTCTTGGCCAGGTGGAAAATAGGAGCCCTGTTTGCACCTTTCTGGGAGCTTCCAGAGTGCTGTTACTTGGCCAGGGGAACTTGCTGACAGGTAGAAAGTTGGTTGACTGAGGCTGGGTCCTGGCTTGGCCTCTGTTGCAAGGCTTGAGGTGTGTGTGTGTGAACCAGTTGTCAAAGATCTTGTCCCCTTATTTTCTGTTGCTTCCAATTTACCTGCCCCAACTTTGCCCTTCACCAGTTTCTGGGTATTGACTCTAGGGCCTTCACACTGACCTATCTATAGCCCATTTTTAGTTTTTATTTTGTGGCAGATTCTCACTAAGTCACTAAGTTGCCCAGGCTGGGCTCAAATTTGCAGTCCTACCTTAGCCTCCTAGTGTGCTAGGATTATAAGCATGCACACTGTGTCTGGCATGCTGATGAACTTTGACCATTATCAGAGAACCAGCAGATGGGTACTGAATCTTCCCTGTCCTTCTCTTTGCTTTGCTTTTCTTTTCTTTTTTCCTTCCTTCTTTCCTTCCTTTCCTCCTTCCTCCCTCCTTCCCTCCTTCTTTCTTTCTTTCCTTCTTTCTTTCTTTCTTTCCCCCCCCCTCTCTTTCTTTCCTTTCTTCTGTCCTGGATGGAGGAAAAACCACCTACCTTTCTGTGTTTAAGTTTGGCTCCCTAACAGTTCCATGGTACAACCATTTCTTGCCAAGGAAAAAGATTAGAAATTCAGTTATTATTACTCATAATTGAGTATTATTATTCAGGTTAGATCAAATGGCTAATACCTGCCTTACTGATCTCTTGTTATAAGGATGATAATGATAAAATAGCTTTTATGAATGTTCACTCTGCTAGGTTCTGTTCTTTACCTGACTGAGATCATTTAGCTCTCACATAACTTCAGAGCCCCACTTTACAAACAGGAAAACTGAGGCCCAGATGTTGAATGAACTGCTTCTGTGGCCTCCAGGCACATGGAGAGTGTGCATCCATGGATTCCCTCTTGCTCTCTGTCCCTGGGAGCAGTCTGGGAAAACCCCAGAGCTTGCTCAGAGGATGTCCTGCAAAGCCTCCTGGGTGGGGGTCCTCACTCTGAGAGATGTTGCCCTGTTACTTCACTTCAGTTTCCCCTGCTAAGCTCTGCCTCTCTCTCTGAAGCACTGGGAGGATTCTGTAAATAGTTCCCTTGAGGTGCTGGTGCACTGGGTGGAGAAGCTCACTATAAATACTCAGCATTTATAATTAGTCTTCCTGGTGGCACAGAGCTGCACGTGGAGGAGGCAAACACCTGCAGGGGCAGAAAGTCAAAATGCAGGGACCCTGGGGCTCCGAGAGCTGGCTTCTGGCACCACCTGAGCTGGAGGTGACCTTTGGCAAATGAAGTCCTGAGGCAAGAACCCCGTGGCCTAGGCTGTCCCGCCTCAGCCTGCGGCAGAGCCAGGTGGTGAGCTCCATTGCTCCCAGTTGGTATGACTGCTGGCAAATGACTGCCCTGCTTTGAGCTTCAGTTTCCACGAGTGCGATAGTGTTGCACACCACAACAGACCTATGGTGTCTTTTAAGTTAATGGGGAGCTGCTTCAAGGCCTGCTTCAAGGCACCACATATCACCCATCAGTAAGACACGGGCTGGCCTGAGCATTTCAAGAAATAAGTGTACATCAGCATAGAGGAGACTGTCAGAGTTTTTTCCTCAAGGTTCTCCCTTATAAGAATAGTGTAAACCGTTTGCATAAAGAAACACCCAGTAACCGAGTACAGTTATAAGAACTGGGCAGGATCCTCAAGCCTTGAGAATGGCCACCAGATGGACACCCTTCTGATCAGTTGGTCCCTGACCCCTTGATTGTGTCAGCTCATTCCACTGACATACCCCACCCCAAATCCCACACCAGTTCATCTGCTGGAGCATCAGATAGTGTCTGAGAGTCATCTTTGGCGGAGCAGAAATGAGAGGAAGAGGGTCCTCTACACCAGCTGTTCAGTTAGGACCACTGAAAGTACAAACAGAACCAATGGGGTAGTCACTTCTGCAGGGAGAGTTACTGTGCATGAAGTTCCAGTATCAGTGCATGCAAGGTTCTTGTTTCCTCTGTGTGTGGAGGTGGGCTCATCCTTAAAGACTACTCAAGGCTCCCTACTGGTGGCAGGACCCTTTGCCTCACTCGCCTGTCCATGTCTCCTAGGGCCCTCTTCTTAGGTCAGATTCAGTTGTCCACCATAGCAGCTCACCCAGGAGCATCTTTCTCCATTTCACTTTGGAATTTTCTTGGATGCTACAAGAAAAGTGAAACCCCTAAGTGTTGTGCAGCAGGCTGGAGGTGACCAGTGACTGCAGTGCTTCCTCCTTCAGGCAGAAAAATCCAGGGCAAGAGGGTGCTTTTTGTGCATTTGTTAGGAGGTCCTGGCAGCACCAAGCTTTGATTGTCTCCATTGGTGACCTTGTGATGAACACATACATGTGTGGGTCTTTCTCCCACATCTTCCCGCTCCCTTGTTCCTGCTTCCCGAAATCACCTCCCCGATCAACTGTCTTCACCCAAATCTTTGTCTCAGGCTCTCCTTTTGGAGAACTCAACCCATGACTCCAGACACCTGCAGTAGGGTCCACATTTCTGCCATAGCTGCAGAGCTCTGCCTAGTCCTTTTCCCTTGTTCCAAGCTCATGTGTCACTGCACTGGCCCATGCCGGCCACCTTTGTGCCACACAGGCCTCTGGTTCTAACTTGCCAAGCATGCCCTCTGCGTCCCCTTTGCACGTGCCATCTCCTCTGACTGGAATGCCTTTCTCCTTGCTCTTGTTCTGCATTAGCCACATCATCTGTCAGGTCTTAGCTTCCATGTTAATCCCTTACAGAACGTCTCTCTTTCCTGACCTCTAATCTCTCACAGTTCCCAGCTTTATCTTTTCTCATAACAGCTTGTTTTTTTCCCTTGCGTCAGTTTGGAGCTGGGTATTCATTTGTATCTTAATTTCTGTGTTAATTCTTTGTCCCCCTCTGGACTGTGAATCCATGTGAACAGTGATGGCCTCTGTCTCTGCCATGAATTTCTGAGTATCCCGCAAGCTTCTGATATGCTTCTGCCATAAATATTTATCAAGTGATGGTGAATTCAGATCGATTGTTCTCCCTGCATAGCCTGTTTTCTCCACTGTGCCAGGCTCTGAGATGTTGACAGAGGGCTTGTTTGGGGGTGAGGTGGGGGAGGGAGGGGGGGAGGGTTCACAACTGAGGGAGGCTGGAAAAGCCAGTTTCTACCTTCCTCCTTCTCCCTCCCACTTGACCAGGATCAGATCATCAGTGGTGACTCAGTGAGTCACTCTAGGCAGCTCAGCCTCCCAGAGGACCTTCCAGAGCACCTCCTCCTGGCCAGCTGTGCACCTAGGAGTCTAAGACTTTATGTGGGGGTGTGGCTAGGCTGTAACTCCATCATGAGCCTTTGTGAGGATATGGCCAACTTGCAGCTGGAGTGTGTAACTCTGGCTTGTCTCCCAGGGTGCTGGAACCACAGGCTTGGCCAAGAACGAATAGGATGTATTAATCAGGGATTTATAACGTGCTGTCTGAAGTAAAAACTGCCTGGAGATGCCATGTACCCACTTGTTACATAGTTTATTGGGAGAACAGATGGATGCTCTGCACCTGGCTTCAGTTATTACGCTTGGTTTTTCAGCCTTGCTGTGGGTATGTGACCAGAGGGAAATAAGATGAATAAATGTTGCCCTGAACTTATGCCTCTACATCCCCAAAACCCAGCTCCTCCCAAGTGTCTTGGTGGTTGGTGGTTCACGGGCAAGCTAGTCCCTTGAGGCTGAAGGGAAACAGCAGCTATTGATGGAAGTTGTGGACTTTTGTGTAGTTTTTCAAGTTTCTTCACTCTTACCCTTCTACATATATCCTGTGCCTGTAATAAACTTTTTTTTCATTATTCAGTAAACTTTATTGGTATATTATATACACAGTTCACAATCACGCACAACATTGGGGAATTTGTACCAATATGTGACACAGGTCAATTCTCATTTTTACTCACATCCCTGCCCACCCACCCCTTCCCCACCCCCTATATACATACTCTTTTATTTTTTCGAATCATATTTATTCCTTCCCCTCATTACGTTCCCACACCAAATTCTTTTGGAATATTTCCCATTCTATAAAAACTATCATGCATTCTAGAGCTCCTTTACCTCTACAGGCGCTCATATCAAAGAAAAGATCTGGTATTTGCATATCTGTGCATAATAAACTTTTTAATGACTATATTGGAGCCCAGTGAGTCCTCTCAGAGATCTGACCCAGCACCATTGCTTATCCTTCCTGGCTCCTGGCAGTTTCGTCTCTGGACGTCAATATCCTAGGTGCTTCAAGGAGCCCAGCGCTGGCCCCTGTTTCTCTGGGAGGAGGAGTGGAGCCCCAGGGACCCAAGTGGAGGGGGTGGCCTGGCCATAACACTGAGCAAGTTAGATTCAGAGGAAATAATGTGGTTGTCATCTCGTTATCTAGAGACAACAGTGGCCAACCCTGTTACTTTTCAGTCTATTTCTCCACATATGTATTTAAACATAGTTGAGCTCTATTGAATCAACTGTTTTACTCTTTCATCATACTTTTGTCCTCCACATTACATTTATAAGTATTAGTTGATGATCTTATAAAAGACTCAATTTTTTCATTTGTAAAATGGAGATGATAATAATAATAATTGAAAATAATTCCAGTACCTGTACCTGTGTTATGAAGTTATTGAGGGATCACATGAGTTAAAAATTATGGGAAAGCTTTTAGCCCAGTATGTGTTACATACTAAGTACTCAGCAAAATTATTGCTACAGTAAAATACCTTAAATTCATAAGTGATTTTAGAGTATTAAATGTATCATTATTCACCTAAGCATTCCTTTACTGCACTACAGGTGATATTTAAGAATCTACCTATCTTTACGCTCATCTTTTTCCTACATGGCTCCATATTACTTCTTAGAAATGCAAAATGTCAAACCCAAAGTCTCTGGAGCCCCATGCTTGTTGATAATGATGATAACTGCAATAATAACAAAGGGCCCTTGAGCTGCTAGCCCTTGAGTGACTAGCAGACTGTCAGTCTGCAAACAGCTCTAAGCGGAGTGGGAAGCAGGCTCGCAGATGCACTGTGAAATGGGATGGGATGAGTTCACTGCCTAGATGTTGGCACGAGATGTCTGACAGAAAGGAGAGGCAGGATCAGGTGGCCTGGGCAGAGGTCAGGGTAGAGCAGGTGTCAGGGTAGAGCCACTACGCTTGTGTCCTACTTCGAGTGCAGAAGGTAGAATGAATCTCAGAAGGGAATTCAAGGAGTGTTCTTGGGCCAGAGGTAGCTTCAGAACTGCCCTTCAGGTGCCTGGTGTCACCCACTGCTGGGTGCAGTTTGCCTACAGTGGAACTCTGCGATTCCAGGTGGCTCTGGGTGTGGAGTGCAGGGAGATCATACACTTCTGGAAAAAACCTGGGTGGAGAAGCGTGGAGGGAGAGGGAAGCCTCAGGGGGAATGGCGTCAGGGGCAAGGAGACCAGACACACAACCACAGTGCTGCTGTCCAAGGATTGGGCCAAGTGAGGGAAGTGAGAGAGGATGAGGGTTTACCTTGGGAATGAGGCTGGCACCCTCCCGAAAACTGTCTTTCTGCGCTTCCTCCCGACCTACCTTTGTGTTCACCTAAAGGAGCAGGGGCCCACAGTCAGAAGGAAATCCCAGAGAAGCTATTGATTCTTGGCAGCTTGAGCCTGCCAGGTTCCTTTCAGGTAGGTGATGATGGCAGAGAAGCTTTCCCTCTCTGACCCTCGTTCTCACCCCGCCTGTCTCTGCTCATATGACTTGAGTCCCAGTGCTTGCTCTGAGTGGTTCATAATGGCTGCAGTGACATTAATTCAGTGTTTCTTGGCCATCAGCCCTGGGCTAGGTGCTTACTGTGCTGCTCCCATGCTAGTCTCTACCCCCCACTCTAGACGAGGAGACTGGGACCCAGGAGTTGTACCATTTTCTGCTTGTTCTCTGATCTTTGGGTAGGTGAAGGGTCTTCCAAGGGGTCACCTTGGACTTTTTTTGGAGACTTCACTAGAGGTTGTTCCTTGGGCCTTTTACCGACCTGTCAACTCATAGCATGTAGGAAAGTGCTAATGAAAGTCGTGGTAATAGTCACAGTACCTTGTGTAAGCCCTGCGTATGCATGTCACTTCTGTCCCCATGGATGGGCAAGGAAACCAGGGCTTAGAGAAATGGAGAGTTACTCAAGCCACGCAGGTGAAACCAGGTTTGGAGCCTTGCACTTCTGATCGCAGCACCATGAGACTGCTCCTGGTGTCTGTGGGGTGGCTCCACTGCCTAGAGACAGGGCTGGGTAGCTCAGCAAATGACTTACTGATGTTAAATCGCGTGACTAATGCCAGATGCCTGTGCCTGGCAGTCAGAGGGACTGAACAGTGACTGATGGTCATAGGCAACTCGGGCAGGACCCTCAGATGATAGAAGCGCTGTTGAGAGCAGAGGCACGTTTGTCTCCAAGTTAGAGGCTGGAACCCAGGAGGAGCAAGGGAGGAGGTGGATCCAGGGCAACACAAGCTTGTTTCCTTTATAAGAAGTGTGCCAGTTTGAGAACATTTAGCTCAAAGGGCGTCCGAGATACTCTCGTTCCTCTGTCACTTCCAGTAGCAGAAAGGGAGGCCTCAAGACCCCAAGGCTTTCTTAGTATTTTGGCCCAGTAATATGCACCACCTCCGCAAGGGCGCCAGGCTGGGAGGATGGGGGTGGAGTCTGCTGACCCTTGGCTCCCATCCCCTGCCCCTGTTCCAGGGCTGCAGGTACCCCTCTCATTCCATCGCCTTTCCAATTAGAAGGACCCTGGAGGCCCCTCCTTCTGCTGCCCCCCAGCCAGCCCCTCTCTTTGGGAGGCCCCAGTCCTGTGGCTGCAGAGATGGCTCCCAGGAGAAGCAGGGCTGTGGGTGGGGCAAGTGGGATAATTATAATCTTGGAATGTTTGACTCTCTGGCTGAGAGGCAGGGAGGCAGTTCCTTCTGCCTGGTTTGGAAGCTGGGTCTGAGTCAGAAAGCACCTCCCACAGCTGGGCCTCCTGTGGGTCTGCAGGCTGGGCTCACCTGGCTCTTCCTGGGGCCGTGCACACTCATGAGAGTGCGCGAGCATTGAGGTTGTTCAGGAAAGTCTGCTTATGCACTTGCGTTTAATGAACGTTTGATGTAGGCAGTCGCCAAGCACTTTACAGAGCTTGAAGACCCCGAAGGGGGCAGGGGCCCTGGAGACATGGCACCGTGTTCTTCAGTGACGCTCCATGTTTGCAATCTCGGTTGCACGCTTGCCAGAGGGGCAATCTTTCATGCATTGCTTGAAGATTCTTTGCTTTCCTTTCTGCATCTGAGAAATGGCAATTAAGGGTCTTCAAGGAAAGAGGAGAAAATATATACACAGCAGTAAATTAGTCTGAAGCATGATAAAGGGATGTCAATACTTCTTGTTGTTGGTGATTATTATTATTATTTTGTTTCTGCAATGCTGAGTACTCAACCCAGGGCCTTATTAATGCCAGGCAGACGCTCTGGAAAAACTCCTGCTCCTTGGTAGAAATGGCAAAGAACCTTCTTCCCACTGGTCAGCTCTGGTTGACTGGGAGAAAGTGCTTAGAGCAGAAAGATTGTGAAGATCAGTCCAGACCCAGCCAGAGAAGTAGCAGGACTGAGGAACATTGTGTTTAAAGAAGGGAGAGGGCCATCTGTCCAGTGAAGGATTCCCTGTCAGAGTGAGTCCTGGAGAGGAGAGAGGAGGGGTGCAGGGGTGGCAAGGATTTTAGAGGACTGTCGGGTCAGATCTTACTAGGTACTCTGTTTGAGGTCAAGGCCGCCAGGACCTGTTCCCTTGTGGGTATTTCTAAGTATTGACAAGAGCTAGGGTGCCCCCTGCCATAGGATTTTGGCAAGATATGTTGGTTGGAAGTTACAAATTTGAATCCTGGTTGTAGCATTGTAAGCTTCATGGCTGCGGGCCAGCAAGGGACCCATTGTAGGCCTCAGCTTCTCTGTGTGATTCCTATCACTGCCCTGGACTTGGGTGAGGACTAAGTGAGATAGTACAGGCCAAGAAATTAGATGGGGGAAATGGAGGAGTCAACAGAGTGATCAGGCAGCCTATATGGCGGGAGGAAATACTCACACACTGCCTGTGGTAGGTTGTCTACATCCTTGGACTCCACCCTGGCAATTCTACCAGTCTCGCTCGGGTTGAAAGTGTTCTAAAAATTGTGTCTTTACTAAATATGTGTAGACCGTTTTTTGGCTCACTGGTGCATAGACACTATTTCTTTACAGCTGTTTATATAGCACTTACATTGAGCCATTATAAAGAATATAGAGATGTCTTAAAGTATACAGTAGGTATATGTATGTTTATATGCAAATACCGTGCCATTTCAAATAAGGGCCTTAAACACTGGCATATTTTGGTACCCAAGGCAGGGACCAATCTCCAGGGATTCCAAGGGATGTCTATTTTATAAGAGGTTAATATTAAGAATATACAAACAACTAGTACATCTTAACAAAATATTTTAAAAATGGGTAAAGGACTTGAGTAGATATTTTTTCAAAGAAAATATGTAAATGTCCAACAGCCTGTGAAAAGATGCTCAACAATAGTAATCTTTAGGGAAATGAAAATCACAACCACAACATCTCCTTCCATTCATTAGGATGGTGATCATGAAAGGTAAAGCACAGACAGGAAATAACAAGTCCTGATGGGTATGTGTAGCATTTGGAATCTTTGCACTTTGTTGGTGGAATTGCAAAATGATGCAAGAGTGAGGGAAAACAGTATAAAGTTTTCTCAAAATGTTAATAACAGAATTAACATATAATCCAGCAATCCTGGTTTGGTGTAATATCCAATAGGACTGGAGACAGACCTCCAAGGAGTATTTTCATACTGGTGTTCATTGTAGCACTATTCAGATTAGCCAAAAGGTGGAAGTAAACTAAAAATCTGTTGATGGAACAATGAATAAAGCAAACATCATATGTGTGTGTGTGTGTGTGTGTGTGTGTGTGTGTATGTATGAATATATCAAAATGCTTTAAAAAAGAAGAAAATCCTGCCATGCTACAAAACAGTTAACCTTAAGGACATTATGTAAGGGAAACAAGCCAATCACAAGAAAATGAATACTGTCTTCTTTGTTTTGTTTGTTTTGAGACAGGATCTCACTATGTAGTTCAGGATGGCCTTGAAATCATACGACAACAGGGCTGGGGATTTAGCTCAGTGGTTCCTGGCAAGCGCAAGGTCTGGAGTTCAATCCCTGGTACCACATACCACAGTGCCAGGTGTGGTGGCTGACACCTGTAATCCTAGCACTCGGGAGGCAGAAGCAGGAGGATTGTTGTGAGTTCGAAGCTAACTGACTATGGGGTACATAGTCAGTTCAGGGTCAGCCTGAAGTACAAAGTGAGACCCTGTCTCAAAAAGCTAAAAAAACCCCAAAAAACTAAAAATAAAAAAAGAAATCATATGAGCCCAGGCTGGCCTTGAACTCTGGGCGAGCCTCCTGGTTTAACTTCCCATGTCCTGAGATTACAGGTGTGCACCACCATGCTCAGCTAAGTCCTCTTATAGGAGATATCTGACTAATCAAATTCAGAGACAGAAAGTAGATTGATAGTTGTCAGGGGCTGAGGAGTGGGAGAGAAGAGGAATTTTTCAATGGCTATAAAATTTCAGTACCATGAATATGTTCCAGACACTGTGCATATAAACTACATAAAATGTGCAATAGTTAGCATTATGTATCAAACATTTACAAATGATTAAGATGGTAAATTTTATGAATATTTTGTTTGTCTTAAAGAAGTAGGAGGTGGTAAAGAGCTTTCTTTCCTTTGTAATCCATTATCAGTCGAACAGTTCTGCTTGGCACAGAAGCTGGAAACAATAAAAGATTAGTTGGAACAATGAAATTGTTTTAAAAAAATAGAGGCTTACTTGGAAAGAGTTTAGCCTGTCAAAGAATCGGTGAATTACTCAACTAAATTGTGGTAGGTTACACAACAGTATGTAAAATGCAATTCTATTTTTATGAAAAGGAATTAATTCACATAAAACCTGGGAAATTTGAGCACCGTGGGGTTAACAATGATTGTCCCTGTGTAGGTGGGGATTTTTAACAATAGTTAAAACCTGGAGTAATTAAGCAAAAAGTTTGTTCAGAGGACATTGGGGAGCCCTGGTTCTCAGTGAATGTCTCAGTGTTCAGGTGCATCATTTGAGCTTATCTAGTGAGGGGACCACTGTCACCTCTAGTAAGGCCCCATGTCTCCAGGCCGGCCAGAGCCCTATAAATATCAGCAAATCAAGCTGAAACCACCATGAATCCTGAACATGAGTCACTCACTCAGCTCTTTACAACCGATGGAGGCCTAAGAAGGACAATCTTTATGGCTAGCTCATCAATAGTCCAAAATAATGTACAAATAAACCCTTCCTTTAACACTTCCCACTCCCTGGTGGGAAGTTTCTCAATCCAGTTCCCTGTGGTTCCTGCTCTCCGGTGGACAGCATCAGGCTGAGTTCACAATGCTTTCCATAGTCATTAAGGGTCAATGGCTCCAGCCTTGCCAACCTCTTTGACTCTTTCTCTGTTCTCATAACTTCTAGCATAGGTGTCTATCTTTGAATCTACCCAGCGTCACTCAACTTTTTCTTATCCCTCTTATAGCACCTTTTAGTATGAAAGAGTTTTGAGTCCTGTTAGGACCCATGAGGCTCCATGGTGAAGGAGGTTCTGAGATGAAACATGAAGGATCACTTGGATTTTCACAGGCATGGACAGGGTGGAAGAGAGAAGAGATCAAAGCCAACTTGTGACCTGGATGAGTCAAGACAAAACAGGGCTGCTCTCCAATCAAGTGTCCAAACCAGCAAAGTGGCCAAATGCTCATCCGTCTTTTTCTCCCTCCCTTCCCCCTTTCTCCCTCCTCTCCATCTTTCCTCCTAGAAAAACCTAGTTATAGATACATGTCCTGATTCCTGCTAGCTTTAGATCCAGAGCAAAGCCCCACTTCCTTACATCCTCCTCCAAATTGTTGAACAGGAGCCCAAGTTCTATAATAAGTCCTTTCTAACACATTCCTGGAGAGCTGTCCCATGGTCCCCTGGCTGTGTGTCACAACTAGCCCTTATTTAACTATGGGTGTGCACAGGTAGTCTTTGGCCAGAGGATATCAACACTTCTTCTGTTATTCACATCCCAAGAGTGTTTGTGCTTCCTGGCTGTTTGAAATGCCTCCTCCCACCCCAGAGTCCTCACCTTTCTAGGATCTCCTTATGTTTGGAGATCATAGTAGTGGTTACAAGATCTTTTCTATCTGATCCTTGCTGCTTGGATCCATTACTGATCTTCAGAACTCTTCCTTCCCCTCTTACATTTTTTTTTTCTGACCATGTTGCAATTTAGTCCAGATTGGCCTTGAACTTGCTTTGTAGCCCAAGTTGGTCTTGAATTCATGATCTTCCTGCCTCAGCCCCTTGGAGTACTTGGGATTATAGGTAGGGGCTGCCTTACCTGCTGACAAGCTGGGTTTTGCTGCAGTAACAAATGGCTCCAAGGCCCAGAGCCCTCTAACAACAGCTGTTGGTTTCTTCTTCCATTGACATCCTCTGTGGGCTGGTAGTGGCCCCGCTCCATGTCACCTTGCTCTGGTTGTGGACCCAGCAGATAGAAGACCCATTATATGGAGCATCACCAATCTCATGACACACAGAAGACACTGAAAAATGTGTTGGCTCTTGAATCTTCTGGAAAGCCGCACCTGTCAGTAACATAGGCATATTAGTGGCCAACATGAGTCATATGCCATTGCTGAGTTCAATAGGGTGAATAGGGTGGATATATAAAATCTTGTAGGAGGAAATCCAGAATGTTTCACAGTGCTAAAATCAACCATGGAATCCATATAAAGTTCAGTTATGAACATTAGCAACAGTGCAAATTGTAGCAAAACTACCAGTTGTTGTTTTCAGTTTTTCACATAAATTAATCTATGTTATCCTCATAATGACCCCATGAAGAGGGACTACTATGATACCCGCTTTACAGATGGGGAGATTGAGGCTCTGAGCAGTTAAATCCCAGGCCCAAGAGTGCAGATCTTTGGAGGAGCCTCCAGAACAGTGCAGCTGTGATGGTTGAAGGACCAGGGAAGAGCTGAGATACATCTTTCCTGGATCTAGTTGCATGCATGAGGCCCTTCCCTCCTCCTGCTGCTCCTCATTGACTTTGTCCTTTGCTCTAGGCTCTGTGGGGCCCCAGCCCTTCCCACAGCTCTTATTGGGCTCTCCATCTGAAAACCCTCTGTTTAGGACCTGCTGAACATATAAAAATGTCAATTAAGTTGATTTAAAGATGTTTCCAGTCTCATTAACAACACAGCACTCATGCTGGTGCAGCCAGACTGGGCTAAGAATAAATAATATGAATATTAAAAGGGTTCTGGTGTCATTAATTATCAATAATGTATTATCCCCACCCCCACCTCTGATTTAGAGGCGTGGACACCTTCTTCCCAGGCAAGAAAAGTCCTTACTGGAGGTATGAAGTTTGGCTGCATTGTCTGCAATGGAGGAATGATGCAGACATTGCAGACTTGCCCACCAGGACTTGGGCTTCCTGTAACCTCAGGCCTGACTGCATTATATGACTAGATGTCCTGCCATGGTGTGAAACCTGCAGTGTGTGCTACAACCCAGTTCGGCCTCTGACTGCTGTCCATGACTGATGGATGAATAAATGAAGGAAAATAAAGTTTGAGCTTATGTTGTATTTGTAGTTCACAGCATGTGTCTGGGTTCTGCTGTCCCTTAAGCTCCACAACCCCAAATATGTCACTTAACTTCTTTGAGTGTCAGTTTCTCCTTCCATAGATGGTAATAAATAATAGTACCTACTTCACAGATTGCAAATATTAAGGGATAACCAGACTGGTAGAAGTGCTCAGTGAATATTAGACACTACCATCTTAGTTTTATCATTGTTTTAATTATAATTGCAATTCTGTGGTGAAGGAACTTATGGGTTCTCTGTTTTATGCCCTCAAAGGAATACTCTGGAGCCATTGAAAATGATGTTTGCAAAGACTTTTTAATAAAAAGAAAACACTTAAAAAAATTTTTTTTTTGAGACAGGGTCTCGCTTTGTAGTTCAGGCTGGCTCTGAGCTCACTATGGAGCCCAGGCAAGCCTCGAACTCACCAATCCTCCTGTCTCTGCCTCCTGAGTGCTGGGATTACAGGCGTGAGCCACCACGCCTGGCACTGTGGTATGTGGTATTGATTGTTGGTGAGCGTGAGTCTCCACGCCCAGCATTGTATGTGGTTACCAGGGATCAAACTCAGGACCTTGTGCTTGCGAGGCAGACGCCGGAATCACTGAGCTAACCCTCTGGCCTGTTAAAAAATTTTAAAAAAGAATTTCGTATGTCTTGGGATTGCAGTGATGTTCAAACAGACAAAACTGAAAGGAGATATATCTAGACATTACTTGTGATATTTTTCCTAGGGGGTAGAGTTACTATGTTATCTTTGGCATATTTTTTATAGATTTTATTTTATTACAGTAAGCATACTTTTTAATTAGGAGTTCTCCACAGAATATAATTAACTCATTCATAAACTCATCGTTTAGATTTAATGATTACTAACATTTGGCCCTATTTTTGTCATCTTTTGTTCCTTCAGGGTAAAATATTTCAGTTATTGAATCAGGACATTTTATCCCTAAGAATTTTATTCTGTATCTATAAAAAGAACAGATAGTTTCTTTTCTACCCCAGTATCATGATCACATCTGACAAAATTAAGAATGATTTCTTAAAGTCATCTAAAACATAGTTCATGTTCAAATGTACCCAGTTGTCCTGCAGAGTGTTTTGTTTGTTTGTTTGAATCAAGATTCAGTCAAGGATCATATACTGCATTTGGCTGCAACCTGTTCTGTAATGTGTTACTCTCTTTACCTCTAGGAAATCTGCCCTTTTGTCCACCATGATGATCTTTTTTGAATAGATCAGGACAATACCTCCACTTACTATCTCACTTCTGTATTTGGCTTCTCTTTTCTTTTCTTTTCTTTATGATTGCATTGCTTTTATGATATGAAAGCAATTTTGTTTTTGAGACAGGGTCTTGTTATGTATTTCAGGCTGGCCTTGAACTCACTATGTAGCTCAGGATGGCTCGAACTCATGGCAGTCTTCCTGCTTCAGCCTCCCAAGTACTGAGATTGTAGGCAAGTGCCACCATGCTGGCCAAGAGTAATCTTATAAAAATAACAACCTCCTCTTCAGCTTCCAGTCTCTCCCTGCTGTATGAGTAGTGAGGATAACAACATTTTCTATGAGCCAGGTGTTGTTCTAAGCACTTTATTTTTATTCTCTAATTTCATTCTCACAATAAGCCCTTGACATAAATACTGTTTTTGTCAATGATGAAAATGAAGTACACAAGTAAAATAATCTGCCAAAGCCAGAGCTGAGCTGATCCGCTTTCAAGTCAGTGCACATTAGGTAATCACCTTGCCATATCAGGAGGAGAAAGAGACTGCAAACTGCATAGGAAGCTGGGGGAGCCCGCTCTTCCTTCCTTGGGGGATGAAGGGAAAACTGAGGAGGAGATTCCCTGCAGCACCCCTGAGAGGGCTGAAGGAGGTGGTGGAGCACTGTTGGCAGCTGTGCTTGACTCTCTTTCTCCATGAGCCTGGAGTGATCCAGGTGACCTACAGACTTTCTCTTGTTTTCTCACTTCTACTCTTAGCAGATTGGAAAGGTTCCTAAGGAGCGTGTGCTTTTTTTTCATTGAGTTTGAAAGCCCTGGGTCAGCTATGTATAGGAAAGGGAGCCTCACATGTAGAAAGCACCTTATCTGAGCACCTCCATATCTTCAGGGTAGGGAAACATGGTTTTACTGGCTACCACATTTCTGGTAATCTTTCATGAGCCTCCTGGAGAAACCAGGCAGACAGGACTGCAAGTGCTTGGATCCTGAGCTCAGTTTGCCTTTGCTGTGCCCGAGTGTGTATTTCTGGCCATCATTTTGGAAATACTTGGTGGTGTAGAAGGTGAAAAGTTCCATGACACTGTTAAGAATCAGGCAGACAAATTCAGGATTTCCCAGAAGTATGTCCTGGGCAGTGACAAGGGAAGATCTCTCTTCCCTGAGGCAGAGGGAGAGACTTAAACTTGAAGAGAGACAGAAGTGGGCTATGGCTAACCAGAATATACCTGAACATTCTTAAAAATTATTAACATATCAAGTATCAGAAAACAAATAGGCTAGAAACTCAAGCTGGACTATGAATATTTTATTTATCCTGTAGAATTTGGAGTGCAAGTCAGAGAGTCACCTGGTAGGCAAGATGGTGGAACAACTAAAATGGCTACAGTTGGGTTAAGCTGGATCAGCGCCACGCTACCCACTTCCCCAAGGCCAAGGGTCCAACGTTACACTGGATTGAATGCTGTAGTTCCTTCTCCTTTGCGAGGTTGCTGTCAAGGGTATGACTGTGTTAGGTTTGAGCTATGTGGAACAAAGAATTGAGCAAGATACACAGAACCAGAAGTGAAAGCACAAATTTATTAGAAATGCACTTATCAGGGACTGAGCGAGACAGTAAGAAGAGGTCCTGGCCCATAAGAAGCCAGATTTCAGTCCATGTGACTCTCAGCTATCTATGTGAGGGAGTAGCTCTTTAAAGTAGCATGACAGTTCACTCCAGGCAGGCAGGAGTCCCTTCCTTCCTGATGGAGGGAGATGTTTCTGTCCATACCTGGATCCTTGAGGAACTGTCACAGTGCCCAAAGTCCATGGGTAGTGGATCAAAACCACAGTGTAAATGAAATTGTAATGAACAGTAATTAGGTTGGGATCACTTTTGATTAGTTGGGATACTCTATAGTACATGTGTTGCAGGTATATCTTGATCACTAGAGATGGGTGCTCTTTGGGGTTTCTAGAGAGCTTCCCTTGGGCCCCCTAGAAGCCTGTAATGCAATGTGCCAAAGACAGGGTTGGTTGCTTAAGGAGTTGGCAGCTGATGTGGGCACAGCCAATAGATCTGTGCTCTGAGATTTTGCTCTGGGAGGGTAGGTGGCCAGTCATTCAGCCCTGTGAATTTAGATGTGAACTGCAAAACAAGAAGCTATGCTAGGGATGTTCCCTGGCCACAGAGGGAGGTGGTTCAGTTGTGGACAGAGGATGAATCAGCAAGCAAGCAAGGAGTAAGGAGGGAGAAAGAAATGAGGCCTGATTTCAGTGGCTCATGGGGCTTTATTCATCAGCCCCACACTTGGCTTTTCTGAGGCAACTGTTCTGTCCATCTTTGCACAAGTTGCATTTGGATTTGTTTCTGCAATTTATTGCTAATGGTGTCCAGTATATTAAGCGATAGTACTCTTGGCAGTTGAAAGACGGTAGCTGGAGCAAGCCCCTCCTTGTCCTTCCCCTCCCTTCACAGGTAAAGGTGAGCATCAGCCCACCGTATTGTTTATCCTAACGAGTGCTCAGCAGAATCAACACAAAAATTCAGGCCTTCTGATTTCCTTTCTGGGGATTTTCTCACGTCTTTGTCCTCCTCTTTCACTGTCTGGACAACATATAAGAAGGAAACATGAAGCAACAGTAACTTACTATTTATCAAGTGTGTACTAAGTTTCTCTTTGTGTAAGATACTTGCATTATCCTTACAGGATTTTTAAAATTCTAATTTTGCATAGAAGAACACTGAAATTTAGAAACCCGAAGCAACTTCTCCAAAACTATGTAGCTAATAAGTCCCACTGTCAGGATTGAAGTTCAAGTAGCCTGCCATTGCATTTTCAAGTTCAGTCATGGTGCTGTGCTCTGTCTTTGGCTTCTAGCCTTCCCAAGAGTGGCAGTGGCCACATACTCCTTTGGGTCAGCACCTAGCTGAGTCTGTGAGAAGTTGTGAGAGAGCTATCATTTCCAGCATCTTGTGCCTGTTGGGCGGGGAATATTGTTTCTGGGCTTGTATTATTTACCTAAGAGTTTGCAAGTCTGCTTCTTTCTTAGGTAGCAAATACCTCTGCAAATACAGATGGGAAATTCAATTTGCTTACCTAGAACTGGGGAGAACTTTATGCCTTTTGGGAAAGGCGTTGGTGCAACCACATGAGGTGCAAAAGATGCTCAGGGTTCCACTAATGAACATAATAGGAGAGCAAGGGATTCTTTTTAAAAAGTCACCTCTTTATTGAAATATAAAGACATAAAAAATAATTTCACATGTCTAATGTATACAGTTTGCTACATTTGGACATACACTTATATAGGCAGCACCATCACCCAATCCAGGTAAAGAAAATTTGTCAGAGGAAAAGATTTTTTTTTTTAGACAGGGTCTCGCTTTGTAGTTCAGGCTGGCCCTGAGCTTACTATGTAGCCCAGGCAAGCCTTGAACTCAGCAATCCTCCTGCCTCTGTCTCCCGAGTGCTGGGATTACAGGCATGAGCCACCACGCCCAGCACTGTGCTATGTGATATTGATTGCTGGTGGGCGTGAGTCACCATGCCCAGCATTGTTGTGTGTGGTTACTAGGATCAAACTCAGGACCTTGAGTTTGTGAGGCAGGTGCCGGAACCACTGAGCTAAATCTCCGGCCCAAGGAAAATATTTTTGAAGTTCTATAGAAGCTAAATAGCAAGTGTCCAGTGTTGTGGAGAGAGATGGTTAACTAATATTTCTTTCAAGTTCAGGGGAGAAGATCATAACCTGAAAGTTTTGACTTCAGGTCACCTGTAAGAGAAGTGCCTGGAGAAGCTTGTTAAAATGCAATTTATCCGGCTGGAGATTTAGTTCAGTGGTTCTGGCGCCTGTCTAGCAAGTGCAGGGTCCCTGGTTTGATCCCCCATAACCACATATAACAATACCAGGTGTGATGACTCACTGCCACCAGCAATCAGTACCACATGCCACAGTGCTGGGTGTGGTGGCTCATGCCTGTAATCCCAATATTTGGGAGGCAGTGGCAGGAAGACTGCTAAATTGAAGGTTTGTGTGGGCTATATAGTGAGCTCAGGGCCAGCCTAAACTACAAAGCGAGACCATGTCTCGAAAAGAAAAATAAAAAGCAGTTGATCAATTATCTCTCGCTCCATTACACACTACTTAATAGTTTAAAAACAACTAGTTTGTTAAGAGTCTTCCACCCAGAAAGGGTTCAGAAGGACTATCTTTTCTGAAACATCTAGCTCAGTTGAGGAGAAGATTTACTTTCAAGGTGGCTCACATGGTTGGGTGCTTGTAGGTTGGGACTTCTGCCAGGGCTCTGCTGTATGTGAAGTGTCTTCATAAGATGCTTGTGCTTCTTTTCACTTTGGTGCCTGGGATCCAATGGTAAGTGTCCTAAGCTAACAAGGTGGAGTTCTAGTTGGGCATGGTGGTGCAGGCTTGCTGTTTCTGTGTTGTAGAAAGCTGAAGCAGGAGGATCTCATTTGAGACTGCCTGGGCAACTTAATGACTTAGTGAGACCCTATCTCAAAATAGAAAATAAAAAAGGGGCTGGAGATACATAGTTCAGTAGAAAGGCCCTGGTTCCTTTCCCACTACTGCAGCTCTCTGTGCCATGTTGGTTGAGACAGCCCAAAAGAACTTTCAAGAGTTCATAAATTCAGTCTTTTTCTCCCTAGTGTTGGGGATTGAATGCAAAGCCTCACACATGCTAGGAAAGTGCTGTACCCTTGAGTGCCACCCCAGCCCTTATGACCCCTTTAGGGGAGAAGTGGCAAGTTCTAGACAAGTATGTGGAATGGGAAATATTTTGTGGGCAGTTTTAGAAAATATAACCTTCCATGTACAAATTCCCATGACCTTACTGTAGATAATCAGAATCGAAATTTATGGGAACAGAGCCCATGGGACTGCATTTTAATTCCCATGGGGAACTTCTGCCAGTCACTGACTTTTGCAACTCTTAAACTGCATTTGTCTTGTGTTTTCTTTAAACTATGCTAACCTAGAAGCTAAAGTAGGGGGCTAGAAGCCTGAGAACAGGACTTTGTCCTGGCTACTGGCTTCCTATGTGACTTTAGATAAGTAATTTATCATTTCTCAGTTCATTCTTTTTCCCCTGCTTCCTCTTCCTCTTTCCCCTTCCTCCTTGCCTCTTCTTTCTCTTCCTCCATATTCCTCCTCCTCCTTCGATCCTCCTGCTTCAGTCTCCCAAGTGCTGGGATTACATGCATGTGCCACCAAGACTAGCATTGTTCTTTTCTGTAATCATTCTACAGAACTCAGGACAGTTCTGAGGACTGATGAAATACACTGGTACATAATGCAAAGTCAGTAGATATTGTGCTTTATTTTATTTTAATAATTATAGCTACTGTTTGTTTATAACCCTCTCTGTGTCCAGGCCTCTTATCTCTCTCTGCCCTCTCTCTCTCCTCTCCACCTCAGATCATTTTCCAGGATTTTACTGTATTGCCAGGCTGACCTCAAACTCCCAGGTTCAAGGGACTCTTCTACTACAGTCTCCTGAGCATCTGGAACTAGAGATGGGCCACACCTGGTTTACACTTTGGTTTTAATTGTCTCCTGGGATCCACAGTTGTGGTTCAATTCTGGCTGTTTCCCTCTATTGGTGGTGGTGAGAATTGCAGTTCCAGGAGGCAAGGAAGAGACACTGAGGAAAACCAACCAACCTTGTGGGGAGGGCAGTAGCTTCCTCCCAGACTGGTGGCTATGAGACTATGAAGCTCGCTGCATGGACTCCAGAAGCCTAAGCTCATACCCTTACCCTACCACTTAGATCTAGTGGGAACTTGAATAAGTACTGTACCTAGGAAATGTGTCACTACTCTGCCCTTCCGTGCCCACAGTCATAGCATGGGGGCACCACTGCCAATCTTCTATGTTTGCTCTGAGCACTGGATGATCTCAGCTATGCAGATGCCTGGGGGTGGATCTGGTTCATAGTGGGCTGGTATGTGCTGCTGTCTCCAGGAGGTCCTCATCCCTTGCAGACAGTGAGACCTCTTTCCATTTAAGGAGTCAGAGCAGCCCGTGGGGGAGGAGTCAGGGCATGGATTCATTGACCTTGGCCTTGGATGCTACCTGTCTTTTGCTTTCCTTTGGAGGTGTTGCTCTGACTAAGCTTTGTAACACCCAGGAGCCTCAGACACAGATACACATGGAAGCACCCAACCACGCACTGTGCTTTTTAGCTTTTGCCCATTCATAGAACAGGAGTTGTTATAGGTGTGAGAAGCCCCCAGTGAGGTCTCTCTCTGCCCCTTCCTTCCTCCCCTTCTCTCCTGTTGCCCTGCCACTTATGTCTCAGCCTGTAGGCAGGACTGGCACACATTCCATGGGTATCCTTCTAGAGATCCTCTGTGGGCATATAAGCATGCAGGTCATTTTCATCACAGTAGGATGCTTTTGGATAATTTTAATTAGATTTAAAATTAAGTTTATTTCAAACAATTTTTAAATATTTATTACTTAATAAACTTATTTTGGAGAACTGTTAGATTTTTAGGAAAATTGAAAAGTGAGTACAGAGCATTCCAGAGACCTCCCCACATTTTCCTAACATTAGCACCTTCCGGGACTCGAATGCATTTGTCAAACTTGAGAAATGAACAGTGGTGCTTTGCTTGTTAATAAAACCCCAGGGCTTATTTAGGCTTAACCTGACTTCCTACTAATATTCTCTTTCTGTTCCAGGATTCAGTTTAGCATCCTACATCTCATTTAGCAAGCTTGTTTTTTTTTTTGAGACAGGGTCTGCTTTGTGGTTCAGGCTGGTCCTGAGCTCATTATGTAGCCCAGGCAAGCCTCAAACTCAGCAATCCTCTTGCCTCTCTGCCTCCTGAGTGCTGGGATTACAGGCATGAGCCACTACACCCAGAAAGTCTTGTCTTTCTATAGACAGAAATCACAAAATATCCCTCACCTTTCAAAAAATGAAAAAACTACTATCACAAACCCAGAAATACTTCATTCAAGCAAGCTATAAGACACCACTTATTATTTATGGAAATATTTGCTAGAACAATCAACTTATGCCAAATACTTTATCTGATTTCATTCCCACCCTGGTGAGACACCCTGGTCTTGGAGATGAGGAATCTGAGGCTTGGGAAGCCAGGGGGACTTAAGCGCCACCAGAAGGTGGGGAGAAGTGCAGAACTGGGGCCCTGGCCAGGGCCAGTGGTCCTGAGTCTGCTGCTGGGATCCAAGTCTCAGTTCTTTCCTTGACTGGCTTTGCTTAATGAAGAGAAATGTTCTTATGCAATTTGGACCTGACTGCTGGACTTGGTGACAGTTTATTTTGTGACTTCCCTGCACAAATGGAGTTCTTTTTATGGGAGAGGGAGTCTCAGAGGCAGAGCCAGGAATTTTTTTTTTTTTTTGAGACAGGGTCTCACTTTGTAGTTCAGGCTGGCCCTGAGCTCACTATGTAGCCCAGACAAACCTCGAACTCAGCAATCCTCCTGTCTCTGCCTCTCAAGTGCTGGGATTACAGGAGTGAGCCACCACGCCCAGAATTGTGGTATGTGGTATTGATTGCTGGTGGGCACGATCACCACACCCAGCATTGTATGTGGTGACTGGGGTTCAAATTCATCAGGACCTTGCGTTTGTGATCCAGGCGCCTGCATCACAAGCGCCGGAACCATTGAGCTAAATCTCCGGCCCAAGAGCCAGGAATTTTAATTGGGTGAGACATGGCAGAGGGAAGTCGGGAAACACCTAGTTTAATCCTAACTGGCCATGTGACCTTGGGCAATCATCCCAGTGCTAATTCAAAATGATGGTCTCTATTTGTTGATCTCTTCTGTGTTGGTGCTGTGCTAATCTGATCTTCTCTTAGCAAAACTGAGAATGCCTCGCAAATATCACCTCCATTTTACAGATGAGGAGATTGTGGCTTTGGGTGGTGAGGAACTCACTCAAGATCACAAAGATTAGGAGTAGGTGCCTGCCAAGGTTTGAACCTGGCTGGAAGGCTCACAGTGCTTTCCTACTGTGCTGATCAGGCACAGAAGCACGTAGAACACAGCCATGAGTTGCAATGAATATTCGTTTTCTGTGTGCCACACACTTCTCCAGGGTCTGCATGTAGTCTGTCATTTAATCTCCACAGTGTTCCATAAATCAACACGGCTGTCCCCTGGTAGCCGTAGAGGGAAGATGCAGAATGTTCCACAATGCCAAACTCCAAGGATGCTCTAGGCCCCTAAAAAAAGTGGTGTAGCATTGCATACAACCTATGGATACTTCTAGTCATCTCTAGGTTACCTATAATATCTTCTGAAATGCAAATGTTATGTAAATAGTTGTTATGCTGTATTATTTAGAGAATAATGGCAGGAAAAGTGTCTGGACATGTTTAGTAGGTAGAGTCACAAATTTTTTCTGAATATTTTGACTGAAGGTACAGAGAACCGACTATATTATTATCATCTCTACTTTTCGGATGAAGAAATTGACCTCTCTATTGTTCAGTGATGGAAGCATTTCTGTTTGGCTCCATGGCTGCATTCTGAGAACTATTGTGCTCAACAAAAGGGTTAAGACAGGCTTGGACCCTGGAAATTTAGGTAGGGCTGTCTCGTGCCCTCCTGCCTTGGTGTTCCTGTCTCTTCATGAGGACAGTGGGAGCTCTGGGAGCGTGGGAAGGTGACCAGACCAGTGCCTCCCCCAGGCCTTCTTGGGGGCTGGAGATGCAGGCCAGGATCCCTGGAGCTCACGAGGCCTGGGCAGGCAGCTGCCTCCTTGGCAGGGCCGGCTCAGGTGCAAGGCTCTTGGTCACTGTGTGGTCTGTGAGCTGTGTAGGGAAGGGAGGCTCTGCCAACATGTTGCTGGCCAGCACCCTGTGGACACCATCTGGGACGCACTGAGCTGGACAGTCTGGTTGACCAATGGCCACCCCTCTGCCCTGTGGCCACACCTTCCCGAGCATGCACCCGGGCACTCGGCCCGGCAAGGTTGCCAGAGCGTCAGGACTGCAGTGTGCCAGAGCACGGTCCTCACTGGGCCCAAAGGGGCCCATGGTGCAAGAACAGTATGTTACAGGAATGGGTATATATTTAACGCTTTCTGTGTTGAATGCCTTAGGCCCATGGTCTGATTTACATGCCTCTATGTGGGCAGTAGTGCACTGTTGTTGGTGTGGGAGGTACTATTTTTGCCAACCACTGTGCTAAATACTATGATGATAAGGAGGTCCAGGGAGGCTGCGGAATCTACCTGGGTCATGTGGCTGGTAAGGTTCAGAGCCAAAGATCAGAGTTCACGTTTTTAATCCTGGCTGTCAGTCACGTGTCCTGGATGCTAGTGTCTGCTCCTCTGACTGGTGGGGGATTCTGTCCAGTCCTTTGGTCTTTCTGGTCCTCAGTCCAGGGCTTGGGCCACACTATCCCCTGTGTCCAACAGAGTCTCAGGCCTATGAAATGAGCTGTGGTGTACGTGGGAGTGGGGCTGAGGGAGGCTGAGGAACATCAGACTCCCAACCTCTGCCCCACACCATTAACTTGAGATCAGAGCTTCCTGTCTAGCTGTGTCCTGTGTTAGGATTAGGCATAAGGGTTGGCTGTCAAAAGGGGTCTTGCTATTTAAGATAAGTTTGAACAGTAGGGATCACCAGCCTGACACATTTGTACCTGCAGAGTGGAGGAAAATGAGCCTTGGAGAGGTGGAGTCATCTGTCCAGAGAGGCTCAGCAAATCGGCAATGATGATAAGTAAGACAACATACTGGCACCATTGGGAGTTCTGAGGGCAGACAGGAAATGACCCTGTCCCAGTGCTTCTGACGGCTAGTGGTGCTCATGAACAGTCTGCTTTTGACTGGCAGACCAGGCCTGGCTATATCTCACTAAGTGCTCTAAGTGGTAGTTAATGCCTTGAGTTATTTTTTGGTGGAAAACACAGTAACCAAGCATATAATCTTCTCCTCTTCACATCCAATCCCAAGTCCCAAAGGCACAAGGCACCCAAATATCTGTGGATTTGCCCAGTTATGGTGCATATATTAGGGGCCTTTGTGTAATTTGGAGTGTCTGCCTACATAGTTCATGTTGGTTTTGAACCCACACTCACAGTGACCTTCCTGCCTCAGCATCCTGAGTGCTGGAATTGCAGGCCTGCACCACTGTGCCTGGCTTAGTTTGACTATCTCCTGAAGGTAAAGCTTAAGTCCCAGCCTGCATTGTCACTAGGAACTGAGGAAACTTTAGGAGGCAGAGGCTCGTGGAAGGCAGTTACATCACTGAGTGCACAATAGGAGGGCCTGCAGGGGCCTTGCACATTATCTTCCTCTCTGATTTTGCTTCCTGGCCATCATGACGTGAGCTATTTCCTCAGCCATGGCTTCTACTATCATGTGCTGTTTCGCCATAGCCCCAACTGCAACAGCGCCAACCCACCACAGGTTGAAACTTCCACAGTTATGAGCTTAAATAACCCTTCCCCAAGCCAAGCGTCATGGTGCACCCCTATAATTCCAGCATTTGGGGATGCAGATGGAGGAGGACTGCAAGTTTGAGGCCAGTCTGAGCAATTTACTGAAATCTTGTCTCAAAGTAAAAAAAAGAAGAAAAAAAATTCAAAAAGGGCCAGGGATATACATCAGTAGTAGAGTACTGCTGGGCTTGATCTGCAGTAATAAAAAAAACTCCAAATCCAAGGCCTTTCCTCCTTTTAAGTTCATTTTGAGAAATTGAGAGCTGAGTAACACAGTACCCAAGAACTGCTCTCTCATGGAATAACCTTTAAGGGGGCTCTCTGGCAATCTCTTCCAGAATCCACATCCTTGGCAGAGTCTGTTCATGGGTAGGAAAAAAGTGATAAGACCTGAAAAAGATATTTGTGTGAGCCCCCATAGCTGGGTGATGTTACTTCCCACCTCCTGGCTCTGTGTCCTTCCCTTTAGGGAGCAACACTGGAGTTTGCTGATCCCCTTGGGGCTCTGCAGCTCAGAGACAGTGACCTCAGTCCTTGGCATCCAGATGTTTCCCTGCGAAGTCCTATTTCTGAGCACAGACTCATGAATCAGACAGTAACTGACTGAGTCCCTGGGTAAATGATGAGCTCTGGGAAATTGGCCTGTGGTGGTCTGACCTTAGGGTGTGCGCAGTTTTGTCCCAGGGACAGTGCTGACTGTGGAACAGCTGAGTGAGAAAGCCTGAAGGTGGCCAGGCTCTTCAGGAGCATAAGCCCATGGTTGCAGACATCTAAAGGAGAGGCCTGGTCTCCTACGGACACAGTGGTTGCCTACTGTGGGGAGTATGGCATCGTTGGACAGCAGTGTGGCTGGAATGGCACATAGAGCCGCTCTTTCCCTTGGCAGGGGCCATAGACCTGTAGATCAGATTCCAGAGCTCCCATGGGACCCTGTTTGCATGTGGGCAGAGGACTAGTAGGTACAAGTGACACATTGGGCTTCCTCCTCTCTGGAACACCCCCAGGGGTTCAGACATTCTCATGTTGCAGGGGAGGTCCAGCCATCTCTGTCCCTCTGCTCCTTTTCTTGTGCCACATACACTTTGGTGCCCTTGCTTGGCTCAGGGCTTTCAGATTGTTGGGTGGGTGGGGTGGTTAGTGTTGCCACCTTGAGGGGTAATTCTGGGCTTTATTCTAGAAGATTTGAGTACATCTTTACATAACCCTTGCTGGAAAAGTCAGGGTGATTTTACTCCTTTTCTCCTGATGAAAGACTGAGGCCTGGAGAGGTAGAGACTTTTTCCAAAGTAAATTCATCACTGGAACATAAGACCTTTGGCTCCCAATCCCTATTGTTTTTCTCAACAGGGTGGACAGATGCTTCCTAGGCTTCTGTCTGACGTTAGGAAGAATATGGCATTCCACTGATAAAGACCAGTGAATAAAGGAATCTTTTGCTCTCTTGCTTCTCAAGGGCAGCTGGGATTTGTTTAGGAAACTTCTTTTTAATGAAAACTTGTTATCTGAATAAGTAGTGAGAGTAGGAAGGAGTTTTTAGCCCTTTGCTGATGATGTGGAAGTTTAACCAGCACCTCAGATGGACGCAGGGCCCAGCCCCTCAAGAGAAGTCGTAGAATCACAGAACACCAGATGTGAAAAACAGCTGCAGTCACCTGGTTATCTAAATGTTGCTTTCACAAATGTGGAAACTGAGGTCTGATGAGGAGAAAGCCCGGCTGGTAACACACAGGTTAGGATCTGAGAGAAGTGAAGGGACTAGAGGTGAGCAGAGTCAGGTTGTGCCAAGGAGAGGAACCCATGAGCACTCACTATGTCAGGAAGGCAGATCTCAACTGATGCTAATTAGCCCTTAGAGCCACCTCAAATACAGAATTTGGGCTGTTTGTGAGGCTTCTTCTGGCTCTTTTTGAATTCTGGGATCATTAGTTCAAGAATTGATTAGCGAGGTCTACCTTGGTGCAACAAAGAAATACCTGCCGTGGTGGTAACCTGGGAGGCAGGGCTGTGGTTAAGACAGGGCAGAAAACGCCCCTGAGTTAGAACCCACAGGCTAAAGCTTGGAGCATGGTGAAGATAGGTCACTAGTGACAAAACTGGTGTTTAGTGTGCCTAGCATGGTGTTTAGGTCACTTAACAAACATAACCTTCCTTTTTTTTCTTTTGGTATGAAGGATGGAACTTGTGACCTTGTGCTTGTGAGGCAGGGGCCAGAATCCTGGGTGACCTTCCTTTGGTTTTAACCTTGTCTCTGGATCCTGTGATACTGCTCTGGAATCTCTAGCTTGTGGACACACTTTATTTTACACAATGATCACTTAAAAGTTTTGGGTCTCATCATGAAGTTTGCCTTCCCCTCTTTGTCTCACAGCATGAAGATTGATTAATTTCACTTAAGCCTCAGTTTCCCTGTATGGAAAAAATCATGACATTGGACCAGATCAGAATTTCTCATATAGCCAGAGAAACAGTAGTTCTATAAGATGGTGACAGGTATCTTTTGGAGAACAGTTGATCTCATTGATGAGTTTATATTGGAATGTTGCTGGAGTAAAGAGCAATTTGAAGGCAGGACTTCTCAGCTTATTTAATATAAAAATTTACTTTTCTTTTGGTGTTTGAGAGAAGATCTCTCTAGTCCAGGTTGGCCTTGAACTCACTGTGAAGTTCGGTTGTCCTCAAATTTGTGATCCTTCTGCCTCAACTTCCCAGGTGATAGGATTACGGGCTTGGCCACTACACCCTGTGTAAAAACTCATTTGCCTTAAAGCAATTAAATAAAGAGTTTCTTCAAAACAGCTGACACACCCTACAGGATTGAAACTAAGGGTGGTTCAGTTTCAAAGTGCTGTAATTCTTTATGAATTTTCCTTTGAGAATAGAGGTACAAAGAGAAGTGTAATCGATAATTGGCTCATTTTAGTTCTCCTTTGTAGACACAATACAGTGATTGGTCTTTAACAACTGTTTTCAGCTAGCTCAAAGCGAATGGCAATAATGGGGTCATTTTTGAAGCAGAGCATTGAGGATAAATCAGTGGAATTGAAAACAGTTAAAAAAAAGTTGTTGCTTAAGATCAGACTAGATATTTTAGTTACTTTAATGGTATGATTGATGATAAAAGCAATTGTAAAAATTGACAGCAAAAAGGTGTTGGTTTCAGTTTTCTCTTTTGGAGGCATAGTCCTGGTGGGGCTGGCTGCTATGAAGGAGGCCTTTCATTTGAAACTCCTGAGTAGCAAAATTCTACTCAGCCTCTCCAGGTGGGAGGTGTTTGGGGAGGTTTGAAGGGTTAGTTTTATAGCACAGCATGCAGGGAAGTTGCTGTCATCTCATGTTCATTGCTCTGTGTATAGTGAGGCTCCAAGTGCCTGAGCTGCCAAACATTTCCACACTGGGTCAGTGTCCATTCCATGCAGTGTAAATAGCTGTGACTGTCTTGAGATAGCCTCTCTTTCAAGTCTTCAAAAGTTGGAGTTGGAGATTTAGCTCAGTGGTTCTGACACTTACCTAGCAAAGTGCAAGGTCCCTGGTTGGATCCCTGGTAACCACATACAATACCGGGCGTGGTGACTCACATCCATCAGCAGTCAGCACCACATACCACAGATGCCGGGTTTGGTGGCTCATGCCTGTAATCCCAGCACTCGGAGGCAGAGGCAGGAGGATTGCTGAGTTCAAGGTTTGCCTGGGCTACATAGTGAGCTCAGGCCCAGCCTGAACTATAAAGGGAGACCCTGTCTCAAAAAAAAAAAAAAAACAAAACCCTAAAAACCACACATGCTCACTCTACCTTTTTACAAATCTGGGCATGAATAATTTCAAGCTCTCCACACCAGTATTTTTATCAAAAGAGACTCAGTTTTAAGACCAGCATTTGACATACAGGTATGGAAAGTGCAGTAGTATCATCAAAGCCATCTGTGGATTTACAGTCAATGTCCTGCAGCTTTATTTATAATAGCTAAGACATGGAACCAACATGGGAATCTATCAGTGGATGAATGGATAAAGAAGAACATGTGGTATGTATGCAAAATGGATGGAATTGGAGACATTATATTAAGCAAAATAAATCAGACAAGGAATTCAAATATGACATGCTCTCTCTCATGCTTGGAAGCTAAGAAAATGTTCTCAACATAGAGGAGTGATTACAAGGAACCAGGGAGGGTGGAGAGCAGAAGGGATAAAAGGAGATTGGATATGGATAGAAAAACAAAGAATAAGTTCTGGTGTTCCTCAGGATAGCTGAGTGACAATAATTCATAATAAGCTATTATATATTTTATGAAGATTTAGAATGGACAAGCCCTAGGGCTCCAAGTATAAAGAAATTCTAAGGAGACAGAAATGTTCATTACCTTGAGTTGATCAGTGCATGCTGTATGCATACATCAAAATATTAAACTGTACCCTATTTATATGCACAATTATTACATGCCAATAAAAGTTGAATTTTCATACTTGGCCACATCCCTGGAGAGATTCTGATGAAATCAAATATGTGCAGACATCTAGATTTTAAAAAGTTCTACAGATATGACTCAAGTGTCCATCAATAAGAATTTAGATACACAAAATGTAGTTTATCCATACAACAGAAGACTAACAACCTAAGAAAACTAAAAAAACTCAATTCATGGAACAGCATGATTGAAGCTTCCAGACATCAAGTGAAAATCTTCTCACCAAAGAATAAACATTGTCAAATTTTTATGAAGTTCAAATTATGTTATGTAGTGCTACAAATCAAAATTATATCTTCTACTGAGTGGGAGTAGGAGAAAGTTGAGAATCAGAGGGGCATAGAGACATTTTCTGGGAGTGATGAAAATACTTTATATCCTTTTGAGGTGTTAGTCTATGTAGATGCACATAACCTCAAAACTTAACAAAATGAATCCGTTTTCTTTTTAAACACTCTCCCCACCTGGCCTTGGGCTGAGGAGCAAGCGCAGGGCCTTATTAGAGTACACTAGGAAAGGAAATGCCATGGACCTATATCCAGCCCAGTAAGCCGAATCCTTATGTGAGATGCATGTTAACATATATGATCTGCACCTTATTTATTTATTGGGAGAGCATCTCACTATGTTGCTCAAGCTGGTCTTGAACTCCTAAAGTCAAGTGCTACTGAGAAGCTTGGACTACAGGTGTGAACCAGCATGCTCCGATGCCGATCTATACCTCACTGAAATGAAAGAGTCTAACTTCTCCAGATGAGAGTCCTGCTCCTATGCCTAAGGCCAGGATGGTGGTCTCCACACAAGGGAGGAGCCTAACCCAGCTCAGCCCAGACATAGTCTCAAATCAGAATATTTCTGCACACTCTTCTCTGTATCATATTCTTCCATTTTTATTTAACTTCCAGAATTCCTCCTGCTCTTTATGTCCTTTCAGAACAAAACCCCTGGGGACCTCCACATGTGTACCACAAACAGCTTGATAGTGAATCTGAAGGTCTATAGACTAGTATCAATTTCCCGTCTGGGTGTCAGCAGCCATACCTACAGCAATGGCACTTTCTGTTTGAGATCTTACTATGTGTCACACCATGTTAACTCTTTTACCATGATCAGAAACAGGGTATTTTCCCTGCCCTTTCCATTTTCCAGATTAGTAATCATTAGGGATGACAAATAATGGGCCAGGGGTTATTTCTTAGTTTGGTTGAATTGACACAACAGAATATTGTAAACTGAGTAGTTTATAAAACACTGAAGGTTAGTTCTCACAGTTCTGGAGGCTGAAAGTCCGAGATTGAGGTGAGGAAGATGTGATTTTGGTGAGGCCAGGTCCTTGTGCACAGGCCACAGAGGAGAGGGAAAGAGCTGGGTTTCTCTCTGTTGGCCCTTTTGGAACGAAACTAATCCCTTGCAGGTCTCAAGAGCTCATCACCTGGAAAAGGCCTTTACTCCTAGTACGTGGTTTTAGGATTTTAACCTAAGAATGAAGGGCACAAACCTTCAGGCGAGAGATGACATTTGTCTGTGAAGTGGAGCAGGCAGTGTTAGAACAATGACTGCAAAGCCTGTTAAGGTTCAAGACCCTTTCCTTCCAGGGCCTGGACAGAAAAGGGTGAAGGCACGAGTGGAGATGGGGTGATGGTAAAGAGGACACATGTGCGGCACTTGACCATGCATCTCGTGTTCAGTGGCCAGGATTCAGGTCGGCCAGCCCACACACTAGCTGGTTCCAGGTTCTCTCGCTCACCCCTTCTAGTCGCTTAGAAGTGCTAACCCAGCATGACTTTTGTTTGGCACAACTTAGCAGACAAGAAGGAAGCAAGTGGGTAATGTAGACGTTTTTGCTTTCAGGCTCTGACTCTGCGATTAGAAGAGCGGGTTCCCGCACGGAGGCGGTGAGGCACAGGCAGAGGCATCGGAGCAGACTCTGTGCGGGTGTGTGTGTGTCGGTGCGCCTGTGCGTGGAGGGGCGATCGTCGTACCCAGCGCGAGGCACTGGGGAGGAGGAAGCGCCGCCGAGATCTGAATAATTGATTCTTCAGCAGCACCAACCGCCCGGAGCGGGTAGAGAGCGTGGTTCCAGCACCACGGACAGCGACGCGCCACCGCAGCGCACCAGACACCCATCTCGGCCTGGTTCGTCGCCGGGCGCTCTGGAAACGGGTGGCCGCGCTCTGCGCCGCCGCCTGGGGACTGCGGGGTCTGCCTCAGCCCGCCTCCGGGGAGGGCGGCTGCGGGCGGAAGACGCTCTCGCTCGCCGGAGCTCCAAGCGTCTTCTGCTCTCACGGGGGTTGCTGCGTCGCGCTGGCTGAGAACAAGTCCCTAAGTTGGCTGGTGGGCTCCTCGCCTTCCCCCTCCTCTTCGGAGGAGACCGCGGCAGAAGCAGCCTCAGGAACCTTTGCCGGGCGCCGTGAGCCAGGCAGCCAGCGCTCTCCGGACTCCCGCCGGGAAGTGGGGAACTGGACGCCCAGCGCGGAGCTGGCCCCGCGGCCAAGGGCCCCGAGGGAGCTGCCTTCCCCCGCCCGCACCTCTCGGCCGGGAACCGCGGGGATCCCCAGCCACACGCGCGCGCACGCTGCCACACTCACACACACACGCACACTCGCCCTCACACACTAGCCTGAAGAGGGGCTGCGGAGAAGGTGCGCGGGCGCGCTCAGAGGACCGGGCAGCTGCCACCCGGAGCGGGGCAGGAGGCTGAGACTCCGAGAGCTTGGTCGGAGCATGGGGCCGGGTGAGCACTGAGAGTCACGGCCGCAGCCATCGGCCCTGGAGATGACCAGGAGCGGCCACCGCTGAGAACTATGTGGAGGGAGGCTGCGGTGAGTGGTGGCGCGGGGTACGAAGCCCGGGAGGCCCCCTTGGGAAGGGGGGCGGCGGGAGGCCTCGGTAGGAGGGGGCGGCAGGACCGCCAGAGGGTCGCTACGTGGGAGTGATCGCACCTCCCTCGGGGATCCGGGACCGCGGGAGCCCGCGTCCTTCCCTCCCCCTCTCCTCCTGCCAGCTCGTCGCAAACTCAGCCAGCGCCCCCTCCTTCCCTCCTCTTTCTCTCCCTACCCCCCTCGTTCAGCAGCTCCTGGTAGCAAAACTCCCGGCAGCCGGCGCCGGGGAGGTGGTAGGGGGTGAGGCGGAGGTGCCCAGTTAGCTTCTCGTGGGTGGCCAGCCCGGGGCTCCCATTCTCCTATGCGCCCCTGAGCGGAGCTTGGGTGTCGGGACCAGGGACCGGGGATCCGCACTGAGGGCGTCTGGGCGCGGAGCTCAGCTCCCCTTCTGTGGTCGAGCCCCCAGGCGCACAGGGGGGCTGTGAGCACTGCAGACTGCAGCCTTCTCCCCAGCGCCCCTTTCCTGGCGCCAGTGGGCTGACCCTGCCCCTCCGTCTCTCCTCCGCCCTGGTAGAGCCCTGCTGCAGAGCCTCCGGCTGGGATAGCCGCCCCCCGTGGGGGCGATGCGGACAGCGCGGGACAGCCAGGGGAACGCGCGGGGGCCGCAGCATGCGGGAACCCGCTAAACCCGGTGGCTGCTGAGGCGGCCGAGATGATCGTGCGCGCAGCGCGCCCCACCGCATCCTCGACCTTGTCCGGCTACAGGTACGTCCCAGCGGGAGACACCAGCTCGGTGGGCCCGGGCGGAGGGAGGCTCGGGCGGAGGGAGGAGAGCGGGAGAGGGAGCGGGTGAGAGAGGAAGCCAGAGAGCGGGAGAGGGAGACCAGCAGCGAGGCTCGGGAGGAGCACCAGGGGGCGCTGCGGCTCCGCGCTCGGTGCTGCTAGCCCAAAGAACACCAAGGCCGGCGCGAGTTCGCCCCAACTTCCCTAGGCTCGATCTGCGCCGGGCCAGAGGGGCGCGCGCCTGTACACGCGTGCACGACCATGCCGGTGTTCGCAGGCGAGTGCGGCAGCACACTGGTCGGGTACAGGTGTGTGCAGCGCTTGAGGACGTGTGAGGACTCCGAATGGCCGTGGGCATCTCTACGGAGCCCTGTGGAAGTGCGCAGAAAAGCGCGCAGTGTCTGTGAGCGTGTGCAGCTTACTGCCCACGTGTAACTAAGATTTGGCAACAGGGTCCGCAGTGGAAGGTTCGGGAGGGGCTGTGCAGCCGGCGTCTGTCTGAGAGCTGCTCAGAAGCCTACCTTTCTCCCGGCGCACGTTCTTTGCCAGCTCCCACGCTCCGGCCCGCAGGGGGACGCGCCTACACTTCCGAATTCTGCATTGCAAGCGGCGCGCGTGAGAGAGGGTGTGTGTGTGCGCGCGCGCGCGAGTGCTCGCGAGTGTGTAGGGGGCGGGTCCCCGGCGGCCTGCAGGTGAGCGGAAAACCACCCCACGGGGGCGGGGCGCGAACTGACCCAGGCGCTCTCGAGCCCGGACCCTCACGCGAGTGTGCCCGCTTCCTAGCGCTTGGGATGTGCGCCGCCGGGAGAGAAGCGGGCTTTGCACCCGCGGCCACGCGCGGACCGAGGTCTGTGGCGCAAGCAGCGGGCTCGCAGGAGGTGGGGTCACTTGGGAAGCTCCGAGCAGGCAGCGGCATGCGAGGCCGCCTGCGCTCGCCGTGGCTGGTCAGTAGTTCTCTCCGCGCGATCAGGGGGCGGGGTCGGTAACTTGGTCCGCACGGCCTGGGGGAAGAGGGGGGGATCCAGGGTGTTCTGCCCTCAGCAACCGGCTGGGTGGGGCCCTGGCGCGCTCGGTGGGCGCTGGGGTGTTGCGTTTTGTGGCGAACTTGGGGGACGCTTAAGGGGATGAGGGCAGGGTCGGGAATGGGGAAGCGTCTGCAGCTGGGGACCAGAGAGAGGCAGGCGAGACTGAGCTTGGAGACGGAAGGGGAGAATTTGCTCCGTTGACGGTTGTAGACAGAGTTGGAGATAGGTCGAGGGATGTAGATGGCGTCAGGAATGAGGGACCCAGAGAGTGACCACCGCAGCCGGCGCTGGGGTGGGGTTTGGGCCCAGGTCTTTCTCTCCTGCGTCCCCCTGGCTCACGCGGCCCGGCCTCTCGCTCTCCACCCTGCAGGGACCCTAAGTGGCGATTATGGGAAGACTGGGCTATTGGACCCTGCTGGTGCTGCCGGCCCTACTCGTCTGGCGTGGTCCGACGCGGTGCGCGGCGGCGGAGAAGGGTCCTCCCGCGCTGAACATCGCGGTGCTGCTGGGTCACAGTCACGACGTGACGGAGCGCGAACTTCGAAACTTGTGGGGCCCAGAGCAGGCGGCGGGGCTGCCTCTGGACGTGAACGTGGTAGCGCTGCTCATGAACCGCACCGACCCCAAGAGCCTCATCACGCACGTGTGCGACCTCATGTCTGGGGCACGCATCCACGGCTTGGTGTTTGGGGACGACACTGACCAGGAGGCTGTGGCCCAGATGCTGGATTTTATCTCTTCGCAGACTTTCATCCCCATCTTGGGCATCCACGGGGGTGCATCGATGATCATGGCGGATAAGGTAAGGCTAGGAGCGGATGGGCTGTCTGGATCCCAGGAGTCACCACTGGTTCTTGGGCTGCCTGGCAGCCGTCTTAATCTGGAGGTTGGAGGACTTGTGGCCTCTGGCTGTAGTGAGAAGGAGGCCCTGCTTCTCCAACCGGAAATGGAAGAAAACCCTCTTGCCTTGGTTCTAAAAGCAGAATGCTCAGTCGCCTCAGTGTGAGGAGGTGGAAAGGTGCTGGTGGTGATGGTGGCAAAATGTTTGGAGTTTTCCTCACTCAGCGGGGAGCCTGGGAATACGAGGGTGATAGGGATCATATTACTATAATATTAATTTTACCTGATGCTTTGGGCAAAAAGTCATTTATTTCTGTCTTGTGGTAAGTGACTAGAATCACTTTGAAACATACTAAAGGTGGGCATATTGTGAGTAGAATGTGAAGTTCATAGTTAAAGCATAGAAAAACGTTAAGGTTCCCTGGACTCTCTGCAACAAGAGGAAAAGTGGTGGGAAGTCTGAGAAGCACAGGTTAAACCTTGCTGCAGGAGTGGAGGGTGGATACCTGCAAGCCCAGAGCATGGAGGGCCTGATAGTTTTCTTACACACCCCTTTTGTGAGACGTGAGTGGTCCGGGACTCCAAGACCTCCCGGTGGAGGAGATGACTCCCAGAGACTGACCTGGGCCTTGACGTTGAGTTTCAAAATGGAGAAAAATGTGCTCAAGTCTCTTAATGCATAAAGACAGGAACAGCCTTTTCGTGGATGTCCAGAGAGTCCTGGGTTAGAGTACAGTGGGGAGAAATCAGGTGGCTCAAGAGAAATTTCCTAAGGGCCGATTGGGGATTAGGCTGAAGTGGAAGGTGGGAAGGAGGATCCAAGGGAGACCTAAAGTGAGGAAAGAGGAGAAAAGAAGGGGCGGGGAGGATTGGAGTTGTAGCTACACTATAATTCCATGTAAGGTCCAGGAAAGATGTTGGGGTGGAAAAGGGGAGGGAGGCATGAGTGTGCAGGTGTGTGCTGGTCCCTGCCCGGAGACTTTCTTGGAGGGTGTTCCTTAGGTAGCCGGAGAAATCCTGGTAGAGTGTGCAGACATTTGTTACAGCACTTTCCTTTTGATGCTCTCAGAATACTTTTGTATTTATCAAACCCTATTCTGGCTCTGCTCAGCACTTCACACTGGCTCCTCCGGGAGCTGTATTAATTCTTTTAGGTCTCCTGGGCTACAGCACATTCCGCTGAAACACACAACTGATGCAGTATCTTATTAAATGTTCATTTAAAATGCTTTGCCACCTAGCAGAATCCTGATGCGTGACTGAATATTTTCTCTCAGTTTTGGGGGGCTTTTTTCTGTAAAGCAAAGAGTAGGGAATTACTTGAGCTCTGATCCCAATGAATAGGCCATTTCAGAACTGGACAAGGCCTTAGGGTCTGCTGGAGCATCTGGTAACTTTCAGCTGAAGATAAGATACTTGACTGAGACCATGCAGTAGGTGATGCAGCCAGATATCTGGATTTTGGTCCCAAGCTGTGACCGTACATTCTACCAAATCAAGCCTCTCCTTTAACTTTGTCATACCTTCCTTAAGACAGGCCAGAAATCAATTTCATTAAAAAAGGGATGTCGAGCTAGGAAGAAGTACAGTGAATCACAGTCTAGAGGAGAAGCCAGATTTCTCATGAAGGCACAAACATGGAGAAAAAGAGTGGCTTCCAGCAAGGGTTGAGGGTACATTTTTGGGATACAAATACAGATACGGGTCCCTCTTTGCTTCTGAAGTTATGACTAAAGGAGCAGTGCCTGAAAACAATACCCATAGTGAAAGTGAAGTTTCTGGATCCATGAGGGAGCAGCACAACCCACCAGAGCACAAGGTGAATTGGGGAAGGTGATTTGAGGCCAGGAGGTCTGAGCAGCCTCCATCTCTCTTTCTTCTAGGTCTGAGGTGGCAGGTAGGTGGAATAGGCTCTCACCTGCTGTGGAGGAGAGATTAGAGAGAGAATTCTGAGGAGTGAGAGGACATGGGTGAAACCATTTTTCTTCTTTGTGGGACAAGACTGCCTTATGGAGATGTGCACAGAGTGTAACCCCACTTAAGAGTGAGAAAGAAGAAAGGAACAGGAGACAGCAGGAGGAAGACATGGAAGGACACTTCCAGGGAAGACAAGATTAGACCAAGACTTGAAGCACTGAGAGGAAGAAAAAAAAGGAGTTTATTGGCTCAAAGATGGTGAATGGAATTGGATGCTGTTGGTGTTATCAGAGTTGGTCTTGAAGAGATTTCCCCCACTCTGTGATTCTAGTGGAGCTGTAGGGAGGTAAGGTAAGGTCAGCCATAAGGGCATTGAAGAAGTCAAAGGACACAATGCTGGGAGCAGATGCTGGGTCCTGAGTGTGGGATGGGCAGGTGGTACTGAGAATAGTTGGTTTAAAGGGTGGTATTTTGAGAAATCCAGATGTGGTTAAAAGGAAAGAAATTGTCTGAAATGAGACCAACCTTTCCTTCCATTAGAGACACATCTACTGGGCAGGTGTCTTTCTGGTTTAGAGCTGAGCACTTGGCAGAGTGTATTTGCCTGCAAAAAGGCAGTCATCTGATGCTGCCTAAAATTCTGCTTTGCATGGGTGTGCCTGCAGTAGAAGGACCACAAAGTCTAAACCTCCCTGAACTGGCAAGCCCCTTCTGCCTCCCCCTAGGACAATTTCGATTTGGTAAAGTTGCCTAGAGCATCCCTGTGTTGTTTCTGCTTCTAAATTGGCATCATGATAACGCCCATGTAGATAAGAATGGTGGTTAATTTATCAGTGAAAGTGAACATACCTATACACACACACAGTACATTCTCACCTTTTCCATGGCCTGTGTGAACAAAGCCTTCTAATGATTGAAAAGGTGTTAAGTGGCAGGTTTTCATATTTAATTTAATTTTGAATTTAATTTACAATTGAGGCATTCATTTTTACTTGTATCAGTGTGTGGTCTTGTCATCAAATTGGTTACCATAATGCTTGATGCAGACAAAGTTCTAGTCTTATCTGGGTCTGCTCATTTTATCTTCGATTATTGTAGATGTTGATTTCAGGAATAGTCTGCAGTCAGTCCAGCGAATGGGTGAGGCCTTGGCATTTCTGCTCAGTGTCCATGTGACCCTTCCATGGTGGGGGGCAAGGCTACATCTAACCGTGGCAGTCTCCACTCTGCCTTTGGTTTGCATGTTCATTCTTTACATATCCCATCTTCTCCACTAGAGTGAAAGTCCATTGAGGGCAGTTTATTTTTTTTAAGGGTGTTCATTTGTATTTGAAATAATGAGTGCTGCTCCTTCATGGACCTTTATAAAACTGATGTCTTTTCCTTTTAGGGCACTTTAAAAAGTATATTAAAGTTTAAAGAAGAAAATGAAAATCTTGCTCCAATCCTATCACCAGGAGTAATCAAGGCTGACATTTTGGTGTATTTCTTTCTAAGCTCTATTGAGTTACAAGTTGAGGATTGTATTATATATATGGTTTTGCTTATTGTACTTTGTACTCTGTAGGTTTTTGTAGTCAGGAGACTTAGGTTTGTCTTTAACACTGGAAAATTCTCATCCACTATCTGTCGAATACTTTCTCTCTGCCATTATGTCTATTCTTTCCTTCTGGATATAAACTTCTGTATATAATAGTTTCTCAACCAATTCTTCATGTACCCTAATTTAAAATTCTTTTCAGCTGTCCATGTCTCTGGGCTTTGTTTGAGAAGATTTTCTTAGCTCTGTACACCTGTTAACTACCTGGCTTCATTTGTCCCTGATCCATTGATTTGTTTATCTGTTGAGCTTTAATTACAACAATGATGTACTTGTTCCTAAGGTTTGCAATTGGACTCCCTTCCCTGTTTTTTTTCCTAATAAATGATTTAATGAGCAATTCTTCTCACTCTTTGGAGGTAAAGCCTTACTTTGACCCTTCAAGGAGTTAAATTATACTTATTATTATACCTTTCTAGCATCTTTGATAAGATCCAATGATAAATTATGAATCCAATTATAATTCTTCCAATTGTAGAGTCTGTTAATTTCAGTCTTCATGTATTCTCTAGTGTTTCTTTGTGAATTTAACCCTCAGGGCAATTTTAGAATTTCTTCTGCAGGCACCTGTAGGATGTGTGCTTTTAAGTCATAACTCCTGTCAGCAGCTCAGTTCAGACTTTTCTTCCCGCTCTATGCAGCCTCAGGTGCAGGCTAAGGCCACAGTTTCTTGCTGGTGACTTCATGTTGCCTCTTCGATATACACAGGCGTCTCCTTCTGGGTTGCGGGTGTTGGTGGGCTGCAGTGCACACACAGCTAGCAGCATACTCTGCTCTCTTCCCCGGGGGGTGTTGACATCTGATTCCCATGGTTCGTATTAGACTCATGCCTCTGTGAATCACATGGTTTTAATTCCTGTTCACAACTGCAGAGTCTCATATATCATTTTTATTTTTTCATGGTCTTGGCTAGGATCTTATGCATGCTAAGCATATGCTCTCCTGCTAAGCCACAGCCCTGGCCTGAGTCTCAGAGTTGGATATATTTTTAAGAGAGTTCTCTATATTTTGGTCTGTGATTCTCTTGTCTTATTTCCAAGCAATACTATGTAAATTTTAAGTAAAACTGAAGCATTCTATATAAATTTTATATCTTGGGAGCAAAAGAGAGCGTTACTGAATGTGTTCACTGAGCTATTGAGCCAGTTGTACTTCCCAACCTGCTTTCATATTTTAAAAACTTGATTATATATTCTTGGAATTTTCCCTTTTCATTAAATAGATTTCTCAAACTTGATTCTAATTGGCTGCTGAATGTTCTGTTTATGCCACAGTCATTTTAACTAATCCTCTATTTTTCTACCTCTAGTGAGAGCCATTTCGTGTTCCCGTATGTGTCTTTTTGGTGCTCTGTACTGATCTTGGCCTTTGTATTTGTTACTTGGTCAATGTTTGTTGATAGAATGACTCAAATCATTGGTTTTCATGCCAGCTTACTGCAGCTTCCGAACAAACACATCACAGTGAGTGGGGTTTAGGGCATTCCATGCAGAACTTGTCCCCTAAGTGCCGTGTGATTTCATACATGTGTTCCCCCCGATATTTTTTCTTTCTGGTGGGAGATAATTACCAGCCATCCTGGGGATTAGCATGAGTTGAGGTTACTTAGAAGAGACATGTGGAGCACTGCTGGGCAACAGTTCATCACCTGAAGGTGGAAGTTGGTGCTCTTGTCACCTGGAAGCTCCAGAACTGGGATGTGAGTGATGGGCCTTCCTGTTAACACTGCGAGCTCATGGAAAGGGTATCACCCCGGTCCCAGCGTGGGTGGGGCCCACTCCACTCCTGGGAGACGAGGAGGCCTATCTTTAGCTCTTCCATGAGCCACATCAGTTGTAATCATCCACTCCCCCTCACTTAAGTCATCGGAGGGGAACAGGTGTCCTCCAAGCATGTGTCACTAATTCTGCAAATGGTGCTTGGGGTTACAAGTGATTGCTTGGGCCCTTGATAGCTGTGGTCTGTTGCATCTGGGGCCTCGGATAGAAAATGCTGCTCTAGGTAGAGTGAGGGGGAAAGGGAGAGAAAGAAAGTGGTTAGAGAGGAGGAATATAGATTGAATCTTGGGTTTGTAGGAGAGTTGGTCACCACTACTAGCTCATCATGGAAATGGGATCAGCATGTCAATAAGGCTATTACCTCGTGTGTTTTGTTTGACCTGTCATCATTTAATTTTGAATTAGTTGCCAAATTTTGAAATCCAAATTTAATTCCCTCCTTCTTGCCTCCTCTCCCTTTCCCTCCCTTTTCTCTTCAGCGCTAGGGATGAACCAGATGAACCATGCTAATCAAATATTCTAGAACTGAGATACACCCCAATCCTCAGTTTCATGCTTTATTTGGGAATGAATCAGAATCCTTGGCCACACTGGGCTGACATCCCCATAGCAACAGGTGGCTAGAGATTAGTAATTCCTCCTCCCTCCCCATCACCATTGTCCTTCCTTTCTTCTGTCCTCACCTTTCTCACTTCCCTCAGGTATGTTATATTGTTGGCCATGTTGTCTATGAAAAAAAAAGTGGCTGGTGTTTGTTTAGAGGGCCTTTCTTTGGCATTCTCTTCCTCCAGGGGCTGCTCCTTGGTTTGCAGGTGGTTATGTTCACACTGGCTACTACTGCTGTCATTAATCTTGTAGAGCTCAGGTCTTAAGTCTTTCTTATCATAGTACTCCAGGAAGCTACTGCCAATCAGCTTGGGCTGAATGATCCAGAGACATAATAGACAGAGTCCAAGGACCTAAATTCCATTTTGACACGTCAGTGTGATCTTGAGAAAGGATCTTTACCTTTGTCAATTTCTGGTCCTCCATCTGTACAGTGAGTTTGAATAATGTTTTCTCTAAGACCCCTTCTAGTTCTGAAAAATTTACATGCATTCAAGGAAAGACTGGCAAGAAGCATATGAAAGTGTGACGAATGGTTATCTACAGGTGTGTGATTCATGGCTGTCTTCAACTTTAAAAACTGTCACTGTTACATGGTTAATATGTTGGACCTTCAGTTAGACCATCTGAATTTAAATTCTGTTTTTGCCACTTACCAGTTCCTTATGTCTCTGAACCTCAGTGTCTTTATCTATAAAAAGGGGACAAGAGGGCCGGAGGGTTAGCTCAGTGGTTCCGGCACCTGCCTTGCAAGTGCAAGGACCTGAGTTTGATCCCCGGTAACCACATATAATGCTGGGCGTGGTGGCTCACACCTGTAATCCCAGCACTCGGGAGGCAGAGATGGGAGGATTGCTGAGTTCGCGGCGGCTTGCCTGGGCACCATAGTGAGCTCAGGGCCAGCCTGAACTACAAAGTGAGACCCTGTCTCCAAAAAGCTAAAAAAAAAAAAAAAAAAAAGGGGACAAGATAGTATTATACTGTGAGGCTTAAATAAACCTTGGATACAGGACATTATGGAGTGCTTGACTCATAACAATAGGAGTAATATTATTGTATCTACATTTTGTACTTTTAATTTTTCTCCAATGTACATCTATTTTCTATTAACCAGAAAAAAATGATTACAGTTGATATGATGATATGAAGATGTACCCTGAGAAAGAATGGAACGGGTTTTACAAAATGCTCAGAATTGGAGAGTCGAATAAGAAATGACTCACCTATCTTGAAGTAACCAAAAATTTCTCTTGCCTTCTTAAGATGATTTAGTTAATCCTAGAAGACAAGCTGCACGTGGTTGATATAAAGGCAACTCTAAGAAGAAATGATTTCTCTGACCTTTGCACTGAATGACAACACCAAATGGTCCATATGTTTGCACCAGGCTTCGGGCTTTAGAATGCAGACATAAATAGTTTCTAATTTTGTCTTTGCCAAGGAGTAATGACTCAGTAGTAACCTGGGGAATTTGGCAGTCCCAAAAATATTTGTTTAAAGGATCCTTGTTTTCAAATAAGGAAATAAAGGTACAGAGAATTTTAGGGATTTGCTCAGAGGCTTACACAACCAGGAAACTTATTCTTTTGCTCTTATTTTATTATTCTTCCAACTTAATGATTGTGGATGCTCTTGGTTTCAGTAGTGGAATTATATTCAACACAGACATTTAAAAAATTTCAGGCAACAGATTTTGTTGTTAATATTTTGTTGTCTTAAATTAGATAAGTAAAATGTTGGGGATAAAATTAAAATTTGAAACTTTTTCCAGTGGAAAGACCTATACCACAGACTATTCTAGATGGTATAGTGGACAAATAAAAATTGTATACCCTGAAGATGTATAAGGTGATGTTTTGAAATACATAGGCATTATGCAGTGGTTATGACAGTCAAGCTAAGTAACATCCATACCCTTCACATATCTATCTTTTAAAACTTTTTTATGTAGTGGGAATAAATTAATCTACTCTCTTGATAGAACTCAAGTATACAATTTTTTTTTTTTGAGACAGGGTCTCCCTTTGTAGTTTAAGCTGGCCCTGAGCTCACTCTATGTAGCCCAGGCAAGCCTCGAACTCAGCAATCCTCTTGTCTCTGCCTCCCGAGTGCTGGGATGACAGGCGTGAGACACCACGCCCAGCGCTGTGGTATGTGGTATTGATTGCTGGTGGGTGTGAGTCTCCA